>CM076577.1:376785903-376859658 GCA_034641835.2 Pinus albicaulis
GGCATAATCCACGTCATGTTTACATGGTTCGTTGCTCATCATGGAGGAAGAAACGAATTCTGGGTACGGTTTTGGAACGTGGGAACATATTTAGAAAAGCAGACTTCTATTAGGACTGTATCAGTCCAGATGTCTTTTTCCTCTTCACGCAGCCACTTCAAGAGTCCTAATGTGATTCCGATAAGGAAAGACAGTGTTCCTGAATTATTGCAAGTCTTGTTATGTGCATTTGCTTTATAAACACTTGGGAAACCGAGATTTTATGTTAGATTTTATGTTAGATTTTGTTTAGACTCTGTGCTACATTTCTGAAGACGCAGAGTGTTATGTTCAAGTTCTTTCATCTTTAATGAAGCAGACAGTGTTGTTGTGAAGGCGTTGATTTAATTTGGAGTTGAATTCCGTCAGGTGGTAGAGGGCCCCTGCCTCTTGCACGGATTTATTTTGCATAAATTAGATAAGTCTTCTAGCTGCCTTTACGTTTTTGAATTTGAATTAATAGTTGTTTTAATTAGCTACTGTAGTTGTACTCATTCTAACTCTTCCACAAGAAGAAGCTCTTCCAAAAGACTATAATGATGAATGGGAAATGACTATAGTATTGTAGGATTAGAAGTTGAATTCATAGTGTTTTTAATTAGCTACTGTAGTTGTACTCATTCTAATTCTTCCACAAGAAGAAGCTCTTCCAACAGATTATAATGATGAATGGGAAATGGCTATAGTACTGTAGGACTTAGTTGTAGTTTTTGTTGTTCATCATCACAGTTACACTTGTTCCAATCACTCTTTCACAAGAAGAAACTCTTCCAAGAAATTCTTAAGAAGTTCAAGACATGACCGTGATAATGAATGATTTAGTTGTGTGTTTGTACTAAGTATCATCTCTGTTCTTTCTCTTAAACGCTTGCCCAAGACATCATAATGACGAGTAGGATATGAATATGATATCTTAGTTTTTCATTTGCTTTCAGTCCTTTATGTTTGCATTTGCATTCAATTATACAGTCAGAATTGTTCTAGCTCTTCCAAAAGAAGGAATTATTCCAAAATATCAATAATGATGGACAAACAGATTGTGTAATTTCATAGAATAATGCATGATAGCATAGTTAGGATGCTCCGGAGTTTCATTGCACTTAATTCATGATTTAGTTATTTTATTTTGGGTTTGATAATGACTTGTAGTTTAGCATTGTCTTAGATTAGTGGCATCTTAAGTTCATTCTTAGATTAACTCATTGCACTTGCACTCCACATCCAGATTGTCATCCACTGCACATTAGATTAACTTCAGTTGTTAGGATTAATAAAACAACCTTCATTATTCACAAACCTCTTCTTGTTCTAAAATCAATAATTGATCTATAACCATATGAACAGAAGACAACATCATTTTAAGGCCTGAAGTACCTCTGCAATTTCCTCATCATTCCATAAACAGAGCTCTCCCTCAAAAGACTACTTTGAAAAAGAAATCAATAACTCTTGAGTAAAGGTTTTGTGACATTCAATTAAATTGCAGAATAGAACTAGGAACTAGTCCTAGAATAGAAGATCTTAGGATGGTATCAATGTTTTTTTCCTCCAAATCTATTTCAAATCTCTAATTAAGGACAAAAATGTTGCATCATTGTAAGGTTAGTTGTTTAACTGTTTAGTTAGAGGATTTACATATTTAGTGATTATTTCTCAAGTTTAGTTTGTGTTTTGAATTATTTGTTTGAAAGTCATTATCAAGCTTTGCTTTTATTTAGCCATAGTTTAGATTCAACTTCGGTGTTTCCAATTGCATTTGCCATTTTTTATCCATCAATTAGGTTTAACTCTGTTTTTAATCATCAACTCATTTCCATCAACTTTTTAGGCATTTTCCTTGTGAACATAAAACCACCAAAAGACCAAAAACATCATAAATCACCATAAAAGACCAAAAACATCACAAAACACTACACACAACGCATTAGGAAACAAGCACCTAGGTACATACAGTACACTTCACTTCAGCAGTTTACAAATCTTGGTTGACAATTAAATGAGCTCAGTTTAGGAGACTAGATTGAGACCAAACATTTTGGCGCCGTTGCCGGGGAAGTGAAAACTAGGTAACCTTTGTTTCTTAGCATCCAAAAACAATTTTATGCGTAGGGAGAGATATTCAAGGGGAATATTTATAAGCAGCAGAGGCAGAAGTTTGATTTCTAGAACACCACTTGTTTCATCTAGATCCAGAGTTAGTACACCTTCAACTCAAACCCATATTCCATCCTCTTCTGATCCTGGACTTCTAGAAAATCTAAGGTCAAATATTCCATTAGAGAAACCTTCCACTTCATCCAATGAACCTGCCATAGAAGAAGATCTAAAAACTCCTGTTAGGAACACAAACCTTTCCACTTCCACGGGAGAGTCAACCATGGCAGAAGAAGGAGGAGGAGGAGTTTTTAATGGAGAACACACATTATTTGGAGGTAGAGATAGAGGTAGAGGAGAAGGAGGAAGAGGATAAGGAGGAAGAGGTGCAAATGGAGGAAGAGGTAGAATAGGAAGCTCTTTTGGGTTCCCTATACTTGATGAAGAAACCAATACAACCATGAAAAACATTTCACCCTCTGTCCTTCCAAACTTCTATGGACTTAAAACTGAAGATCCTGAAACCTTCTTATTCGAATTTGAAGTGCTGTGTAGAACTTATGACTACCTACAAGATGCTCAAAAACTGAAATTATTTCCTTCAACTTTGAAGGGAGCAGCATTAAAGTGGTTTATGAGTCTAATCAGTAGTTCTATTAGAACATGGGAAGACATGAAACAAGCATTTCTAGAGAGATACTTGGATTATTGTATGCCGGTTAATCATAAGGAAGAAGTGTTCAAGATGTTACAAAAAGAAGACGAAAACTTAGAAGATTTGTTGGAAAGATTTAATTACAACATAAAAAGGGCAAAAATGGAAAATCTAGATCAAGACACCTTAAAAGCTCTTTTGTTGAAAACAATTAGGGATGAATGGTTGGATATTCTTAACATGATGGGAAAAGGGGATATATCACAACTTACATTACCTGAAATATCGGAGTTATGTATTAAGCTTTCAAGAGGGAAATCTAAAACTGTCAAAGGTCCAAGAGATCCCGCTCTTGCAAGGGCAAGTAAATCTACTTCTGGGATAGTAAGTAGATATGAAATTGGACACATGCTTGATGATTTTAAGTCTGAAATCTTAGGGAGTCTTAGTGAACAAATAGACACCCTCAAGATACAAAACAAGCAAAAGGCTGAATCTGATGCCTTGGCAATCTTTTGTCCTAAATGTAGAAAGAAACATGCCCTAAGAGAGTGTCCTTTGGATGTAAAAGTTGTAGAAACCTGTGTCGTTTGTTATGAGAAGCATGAGACCAAGAATTGTCCTTCTCTTCCTGGTCTCAAGGCTATTTTTCAAGAAGAAACTCCTACAGATTCCACAGAGTCTCTTAACTTTGTATCTAGAAGACCTTGGCAGGGACCTCAGACACAAGGATTCCATGATCAAATGTATAATCAACCTCCACCTTGGAATTCTTGGCAGCAACCTTGGCCCCAATTTCAAAATAAATCTCAATCTTGGGCACAAGGAACACAAAGTCCCTATGGAAGATACTCTCCATACTATCAGTATCCACCATCCTATCCACCATATCCACATTTTTATCCTCAAAATCCTCAACATAATTTTCCTCAAAATCTTCAACAAAACTTTCAAAAAAATCCTCAACAACATCATCAGAACCAACCACATCAAAATCAGCCACTTCCATTACCATTCCCTAAAAAATCCAATCAATTGCCAGCTCAACCCATATCAAACCCCAATAATAAAAACCCCCAGAATACATACATGATAGAAGGTCAACAATTTCCAACTTATTTAATTACTCCTCTAGACCTTAGTGATGTTCAACTTAGGTCTGGAAGGATACTTGAAAAGAGGAAACCTTCTGTGATCATACAAGAACAAGATAATTCTGAGGAAGACTCCCTACGAGTGAATAAAAGTCTTGAGGAAGACACATCCTTTCAAGACCCACACATTGAAAAACTAAAACAAAAAGATCCAATAAATCCAACTCCTATATTAGAGCAACCATCCACATCTACTTCTATACCTCCTTTTCCGGAAAGATTACAAATTGATAGAGGTGTAGAGAAACAGATCATGGTGCCTAATTATGATTTCTTAGATGAATTGAGAAATGTTTGCATTAAAATTCCATTATTGCAAGCCATCAAAGAAATCCCAATTTTAGCCAAAACAATAAAGGAGTTGAGTATGAAGACAACAAAGAAAAGAATAAGAGAAACCAAGAAAATTCAACTGGTAGGACAAATAGCAGACATTATGATGGGTAAGATTACTATTCCAAAGTACCTTGACCCCGGAAATCCAGTTGTCAAAATTCACATCAATGGAATTGAAATTCAAAACACACTCATTGACTTAGGAGCAGCAATAAATATCATGAGTAGACAAATCATGGACAAACTGAAACTTCCTAATCTTCTCTTTACACCCACACTATTAAAATTAGCAGATAGATCTGTGATCAGACGAGATGGGGTAATAGAAGACATTCCAGTGTCCCTAGACTCTTGGGAGTACCCTGTGGATTTCATGATCCTAACACCCAAGAATAATCTAGGAGGCCATCCTGTTATACTAGGAAGACCTTGGTTGGCTACAGCTGATGCTTTTATTAGTTGTAGGTCCGGTGATATGTATATTTCCGATGGTAGTTCAACAAAGAAATTCACTTTATATCCTCCAGCTAGGACAATTACAGATCTAGATGACACTCAATGGATAGAGGATGAAGAATATTTACAACCACTCTTCACAATTTCAGAAATTAGTGAAGATAATCGAATTCTGAATACTCTAGAAAATTTTGAATCTTCTCTAGAACACAAACATGATTCATTTCAAGAGGGATCCAATATTGAGTTTTTGTCATCTAGGCAGATGTCTCTTCATTCTATGGACAAATTTGGCAGCTCTACAAGTGAAATTTTTCCAGGAAAAACATTGAACATAAACAAAAACCTAGAAAAATCTCAACAAGAGGAGTTAGTCAAAGTATTACAGAGACATTCTTCTGCATATGCATGGGAATACACTGACATGAAAGGGATAAGTCCCAAGACTTGTACTCATCACATCTATATAGAGGCAAATTGAAAACCAATCAGACAGCCTCAAAGACGGATGAATCCAAATCTTAGGGAAATTGTTAAGGAAGAATTGCAAAAATTATTAAATGTTAATTTCATCTATCCTATTTCAGATAGTCAGTGGGTTTCTCCTTTGGTAATTGTGCCAAAGAAAAATGGAAAATGGAGGGTGTGTGTTGACTACCGAGAACTGAATAAATCTACTCTTAAAGACCATTTTCCCTTACCTTTCATAGATCAAGTATTAGATACATTAGCTGGCAAAAAGTACTTTTCATTCCTAGATGGGTTTAGTGGTTACAATCAAATCCAAGTAGCACTTGAAGACCAAGATAAAACCACATTTACTTGTCCTTGGGGTACCTATGCCTACCGAGTATTGCCGTTTGGATTATGTAATTCACCTGCAACATTCCAAAGGGCAGTATTAGGAATTTTTTCGGATCTAATACATGACTGTGTAGAGGTGTACATGGATGATTTCACAGTTTATGGGGATACATTTGAAGAGGCTTTAGAAAACTTAGAAAAAGTCTTAAAAAGATGTCAAGAAGCAAACCTTTCTCTTAGTCATGAAAAATGTTTTATGATGTTTACTGAAGGTATTGTTTTAGGGCACCACATTTCAGAGGATGGGATTAGAGTTGATGAAGCGAAAGTTGAAGTTATTTCTAACCTATCCATTCCAAGTTGTCAAAGAGATGTAAGAAGTTTTCTAGGATTTACGGGGTACTATCGGAGATTTATAGAAAACTTCACCAAAATAGCATCTCCTCTCTTCAAATTACTCACCAAAGATTGTAAATTTAAGTGGACTTCTGATTGCCAGTTAGCTTTTGAAACCCTGAAAACCAAAATTTCTGAAGCACCTATATTAAGGGGACCTAACTGGAAGTTACCTTTTCATATCTCGACGGATGCTTCCGATACAGCTCTAGGAGCAGTATTGGGACAGAAAGATTTGATTCCCTATGCCATCTATTATATCAGTAAAAATTTGACTCCTGCAGAGTTAAACTATACTGTAACTGAAAAAGAGTTTTTAGCTGTTGTTCATGCCATAAACAAGTTTAGACACTATATAACAGGCTATGAAATTTTTATTCACACTGATCATTCTGCAATTAGATATTTAATGAATAAATCAATCACTAATGGCAGAGTTATAAGATGGTTGTTACTATTGCAAGAATTCAACATTACTATTCTAGATAGGCCTGGAAAACAAAACACTGTGGCTGACTTCCTGTCTAGAATTCAAAATATCAAAGATGACACTCCGGTTGAAGATCAATTTCCTGATGAATATCTTTTTGCAGTTTCTACTCAAACTCCATGGTTTGTTGATATTGCTAATTATTTAGTTTCAGGAAAGTTTCCTTCAATTATGAATGCAAGGGATAAAAGAAAAATCATTAATGATAGTGCAAGATATTCATGGGTCGCTAATGAGTTGTACAAGACAGGTCTAGATTTGGTCATTAGAAGGTGTGTTCATGAAGATGAGATGCCTGAGATTCTCAAGGCATGTCATGATGTACCTCGTGGCGGACACTTTGCAGATAAGAGGACAGCCTATAAGATCCTTAACTTAGGATATTATTGGCCATCCTTGTTTAAAGATGCTAAGGAGTATGTCAAAAGGTGTGACAGTTGCCAAAGGGTAGGGAAACCTTCTCCTTCAGGTGAGATGCCATTACAACCTCAGGTACACATTGAACCTTTTGAAAAATGGGCTTTGGATTTTGTAGGGCCTATTAGTCCTCCATCAAGACAAAAGAAATACATATTAGTTTGCAGTGATTATGTTACTAAATGGGTAGAAGCTAAACCATTACTTGTTGCTAATGAATCATCTGTAGTTAATTTTCTTTTTGAGGATAGTTTTACTCGTTTTGGTGTCCCAAGGGAAATTGTTACAGATCAAGGAGCTCAATTTACATCAAGGCTAGTGGAGCAATTGATGGAGAAGTACAAAATCAGACATAGAAAAACAACTCCTTATCATCCACAAGCAAATGGTCAAGTGGAATCTACTAATAAGGTCATTGAAGGAATCCTAACAAAGACTGTTCATTTACATAGAAGAGATTGGGTAGATAGGCTTCCCGAAGCCTTGTGGGCCTATAGAACTACATGGAGAAACACAACAGGCCATACTCCTTATGAGCTTGTTTATGGAAAGCAAGTTTTGTTTCCCATAGAGTTCCAGATTCAAACTTTCAAAATGGCAGTTCAGCTAGGACTTGATTTAACGGAGGCACAAAAGCATAGATTGGAGCAGATTAATGAATTGGATGAGATCAGACAAGATGCGGTTCAGAAAACAAGTCTAGTCCAACAGCAAAGGACTAGATGGCATGACAAGTACATCAAAGAGAAGAAATTCAAAGAAGGTGACTGGGCTCTCTTGTTTGATTCAAAATTCAAGGATTTTCAAGGTAAATTTTAGACACATTGGCTTGGGCCATATGAAATTGTTCGAATTTTTGATAATGGGGCAGTAAAAATCAGAACTATAGATGAAGAAGAGGTCACTTTTCTTGTGAATGGTCATAGACTGAAGTTATACCACAAGCCACTCTCAAGAGAAGAGTTTGTCAAGAAGTTCCAAGAAAGCAATGATGTGAAGTTAATGAAGAAGAGTCTCTCTCTTCTTCATCAACTTGATTAAATTTTCTGAAGCATTTCTTTGTGAAAAAAAAATAAAAAAATAAAAATAAAAAAATAAATAAAGGTATAAACATGAAAACCAATCATTGATTGGCTTGTTTATACAGAAAAGATAGGGTGAAAATCAGAGTCTCTCTGACACTCTAACTTTTCCCATTTTTGTTTTTACAAGCAGCTGTTACAAAAATCATAAGTTCAGATCCATTGTGCTTATGATCTATTTCATTTCATTTCACTCCATTCATTTATCCATCCATACTCCATTTCATTCCACCATTCATATTTCACTCCATTCTACATTTCATTCATCTCATTCCATCCTCCATCCATCTCATTTTCATGTCAAAATACAAAATTTGATGTCTTGCTGTAAGTGAATAAAACATGTCATGAATTGCAGTACAGTCCTTATGTTCTTGCACTCCATTTCATAAACTGAATCCATTCCATTTCATTATCCACTTCATACATATCATAATCCATCATCCATCTTCATTCATAACATATAAAATTTCACCCATATTCCAAAAACACTCCATTTTCATGATCAAAGTGCTCTACAGGAACATTCTGCAGCTCAGTAGACATTCTGCAGCTGATTAGCCTTTCTGTAGCCAGACAGTCTTTCTGCAGCTACAAACCCTGAAGGCATCAATCAACAGATATTAGAATTGCAACAAAGTGACCCAGTGTATCCATGAATCAAAAGCATCAAGAAAATTATGAAGACTCTTCCAGAGGGAAACAAAAAGACAAAGATCAAATGAAAGGCAGAGGTAACAAGTTTAAATTATAATGGCATTTCATTAAAGTTTAGCATAGTTTTAGTTATGGATTGTTCGAAAAGGTTGTTTTAATTATTTTTATTGATCAATACCTATAAACCCTCCACAGACTTTGGATTAAAATTTCTCATTTCAAATTTCATATCCGATATCATTTAAGTGGTTAGAATGGCCAAGGTATTTGAATTCTCCACGTCTCTTAACCAAATCATTCAATGATGATTCCCTCTGCCGTCGTAAAAATCTACGCCGTCTCTTCAATCATTAATACATTCCCTCCACCTCACTCCACTACTTCATTCCGTGACCATTGCCATCACTCCATTCTGTAGCCGACATTTCATTCCGTAGACAGAGATATTTTTAACACCGAGAGCAGAGCCAAAGGATATCAGTTTGAATAGCATTGAGCATTGTAAACGCAGAGCAGAGCAGAAGGGTAAATTTGGAGGCATAACAACGTGAGGACTTGAAGCCACTTGATTCCGTGGGCAGACAAAATATCACTGTGGGCAGAGTTTGAGCATTTTCACTATAAACACAGAAATGTTGCAGTGTTGAAATCGAAACCATTTGCTACCAAGAGACAGAGGTGTTGCAGTGTTGAAATCGAAACCATTTGTTACCAAGAGCCAGAGGTGTTGCAGTGTTGAATTCGAAACCATTTGCTACCAAGAGACAGAGGTATTGCAGTGAAGAAGTTGAAGTCAGTTGTCACTGCCAAACAGAGACATATCAGTTTAAAGTTCAATTGTCAACAGAGGCATATTAGCCCGAAGTTTTGAAGCTGTTGCCACTATTAATCAGAGGTATGTCATTCCAAGTTTGAAGCCATTTCCATTCAGAACTTAAAGCCATTTCAATCCGAAAGTGAAAGTCATTGTTTTTGTGGGTAGAAGAGTGTTAATTTGAACATTGAAGAAGCAATCATCGGTTTCATTGTAAGGACTGAACCAGTGGGTTCAAAATATTTAGAAGGCTACCCTCAATGCAAAGAAATGTTACAACAAATAGGATGGCTTCAATTTTTGGAGAAATTTAATGGCTTCCAAAAGGAAGTCACTAAAACATTTGCAAGATCATTTCAAGGAACCGAAGTTGAAGTGGGAGATGTAAAATTTACTATCACTGAAGTTTTCATTGTAGAGGCTACAGGGTTGCTCAGAACTGGAGAGAGATGGTTCAAAAATAGATAATTCCACAATGACTCCTGGAAACAAATTTTAAAATCACCAGGTATGGATGTTACTGTATTTAAGAAAGGAATTCCCAGTTCTGCATTGAAAAACAAATGGAGAAACATACTACTTATTCTGCAAAAATTTATTACATGTGAGGGTAGATATGGAACATTTTATGTCTACCACATTAGACTAATGATGCATTTTCTAGGGGAAGACTTAAACCTACCATATTTCTTGCTTCAAAGTCTGAAGAAGATGACTTCCTGTGTCCAAAGAAGAGTTCAATTTTTAGAGACAACCCTATATCATCATGGTTTGGTCAAAATTTTGATTGAACATCATCTAGCTAAAACAAATGATACATGGGACGATTTCTTGATAAGAAATCATTTTGAAGAACCAAAATAACCCTCACCAGAACCACAACCTACAAAGAGAAGTAGGAAATGGAGGGCTTCAAAAGTTGAAATTGACAAAACAATCCAAGAGAGCAGTGAGGAAATCATTTTAGAAAAGTTGACTCAAATCAAGAGATAGCTTAAGGAAGAAAAGGTAATCAAGAAATCTGCCATGGAGAAAGGAGAGGGGTCTTCTCAGCCTAGAAGAAGCCACAGACTAAAGGGGAAACTGAAGAAAACATTAATCAAACAAACAGGGGTAATCAATATAGAAGATGAAGAAACATCCCTTGAAGAGGATGTTGAAAAGGATTTTTATGAAGGAACCCCTGAAATTGACCCTTCTTAACAGGAAATTTATGACTATGTAGAAACTTTGGAGAGGAGAGCTTCAGAAAGCAGAGAGAGAACCCCCAGTCCTCCACTGTCTGAAATAGATATATTAAGAAGGGATAGGTATGAGTTGGAATTGCTGAATAGACACATCAAAAACGAAAATGAAATTCTCAAGGATCAAATCAAGCTCAAAACTGATATGAACTCAACCTTATCCCTGCATATAGACAAAGTGGAGAAGACCAATGAGAAGTTGAAGACAAGGAACAAAAAGCTAATCAGGGCACTCACCAACCTAAGGTTCAAACTTGTTATCAGAAAACCCAGAAGATCTCTAGCTTCCAGAAAAAGGAGAAGAAGAGGATTAGATGTCCTTGCAGAAGCCTCTGAGTTCATAGGATAATTTGCATGAGGACATGCAAAGAGACAGTAGTGGGGGTATGTTGAGCCTCAAAGTTATGCTTTCTTTCACCTCATTTCACCTCATTTCACCTCATTTTCCCTTGTCCATTTCTATCCTAGACCCAATTGATCAATGAATATAGTTAAAATTACTTTTAGAATGATTTACATGACTGACTTGCTAAGTTTTGTGATTTTTGCCATTGTAAAGCATTTTGAACGGAACTAGCTGCAGAATGCAGACATTCCGTAGCTAACCGGCGATTCTGCAGCTACCTTCACGTTTGAGTATGTTCCAGGTGGCCTCTCAAGGAAAACCGAATATGGGCATAATCCACGTCATGTATACATGGTTCGTTGCTCATCATGGAGGAAGAAACAAATTCTGGGTACGGTTTTGGAACGTGGGAACATATTTAGGAAAGCAGACTTCTATTAGGACTGTATCAGTCCAGATGTCTTTTTCCTCTTCACGCAGCCACTTCAAGTGTCCTAATGTGATTCCGATAAGGAAAGACAGTGTTCCTGAATTATTTCAAGTCTTGTTATGTGCATTTTCTTTATAAACACTTGGGAAACCGAGATTTTATGTTAGATTTTATGCTAGATTTTGTTTAGACTCTGTGCTACATTTCTGAAGACGCAGAGTGTTATGTTCAAGTTCTTTCATCTTTAATGAAGCAGACAGTGTTATTGTGAAGCGTTGATTTAATTTGGAGTTGAATTCCGTCAGGTGGTAGAGGGCCCCTGCCTCTTGCACGGATTTATTTTGCGTAAATTAGATAAGTCTTCTAGCTGCCTTTACGTTTTGAATTTGAATTAATAGTTGTTTTTAATTAGCTACTGTAGTTGTACTCATTCTAACTCTTCCACAAGAAGAAGCTATTCCAAAAGACTATAATGATGAATGGGAAATGACTATAGTATTGTAGGATTAGAAGTTGAATTCATAGTTGTTTTTAATTAGCTACTGTAGTTGTACTCATTCTAATTCTTCCATAAGAAGAAGCTCTTCCAACAAATTATAATGATGAATGGGAAATAGCTATAGTACTATAGGACTTAGTTGTAGTTTTTGTTGTTCATCATCACAGTTACACTTGTTCCAATCACTCTTCCACAAGAAGAAACTCTTCCAAGAAATTCTTAAGAAGTTCAAGACATGACCGTGATAATGAATGATTTAGTTGTGTGTTTGTACTAAGTATCATATCTGTTCTTGCTCTTAAACGCTTGCCCAAGACATCATAATGACAAGTAGGATATGAATATGATATCTTAGTTTTTTTCATTTTCTTTCAGTCCTTTATGTTTGCATTTGCATTCAATTATACAGTCAGAATTGTTCTAGCTCTTCCAAAAGAAGGAATTATTCCAAAATATCAATAATGATGGACAAACAGATTGTGTAATTTCACAGAGTAATGCATGATAGCATAGTTAGGATACTCCGGAGTTTCATTTGCACTTCAGTTATTTTATTTTGAGTTTGATAATGACTTGTAGTTTAGCATTGTTTAGATTAGTGGCATCTTAAGTTCATTCTTAGATTAACTCAGTGCACTTGCACTCCACATCCAGATTGTCACCCACTGCACATTAGATTAACTTCAGTTGTTAGGATTA
Source organism: Pinus albicaulis (assembly GCA_034641835.2). Classification (NCBI taxonomy): domain Eukaryota; kingdom Viridiplantae; phylum Streptophyta; class Pinopsida; order Pinales; family Pinaceae; genus Pinus; species Pinus albicaulis. Next base: position 376,798,516 of record CM076577.1, read on the forward strand.
ACAAAACAGCCTTCATTATTCACAAACCTCTTCTTGTTCTAAAATCCATAATTGACCTATAACCATATGAACAGAAGACAACATCATTTTAAGGCCTGAAGTACCTCTGCAATTTCCTCATCATTTCATAAACAGAGCTCTCCCTCAAAAGAATAATTTGAAAAAGAATCAATAACTCTTGAGTAAAGGTTTTGTGACATTCAATTAAATTGCAGAATAGAACTAGGAACTAGTCTTAGAATAGAAGATCTTAGAATGGTATCAATGTTTTTCCTCCAAATATGTTTCAAAGCTCTAATTAAGGACAAAAATGTTACATCATTGTAAGATTAGTTGTTTAACTATTTAGTTAGAGGATTTGCATACTTAGTGATCATTTCTCAAGTTTAGTTTGTGTTTTGAATTGTTTGTTTGAAAGTCATTATCAAGCTTTGCTTTTATTTAGTCATAGTTTAGATTCAGCTTCAGTGTTTCCAATTACATTTGCCATTTGTTATCCATCAATTAGGTTTAACTCATAAAACCACCAAAAGACCAAAAACATCATAAATCACAATAAAAGACCAAAAACATCACAAAACACTACACACAACGCATTAGGAAACAAACACCTAGGTACATACAGTACACTTCACTTCAGCAATTTACAAATCCTGGTTGACAATTAAATGATCTCAGTTTAGGAGACTAGATTGAGACCAAACAATCACATTCCACAAAAAAGGTTTTTGTGAAGTCTGACATAGCTAAGACCAGTGCTTGGCACATTGTCTCTTTAAGATGTTCAAAGGCCTTAGTTGCTTTTGGAGTCCAAGAAAATCCATATTTATTCAATAATGTTGTTAGAGGTGCTGCTATTCTCCCATATTTAAAAAAAAAATTGTGATAATACCATGTTAACCCAAGAAATCATCGTAGATGCTTTAGGGTTGTGCATATTTTCCATTCCTTAATGGCTTTAATTTTGTTAGGGTCTACCTTAACACCCTCATGAGATACAATATGACCCAAATATTCCACCTCTTGTACTCTAAAGAAACATTTGGAGGTTTTTTCATATAATTATTTCTCCTCCAATAGTTTGAGCACCCTGTCAACATGTTGAACATGATCCTTCCAAGACTTGCTGTAGATTAGTATATCATCAAAAAATACTAACACAAAATTTCTAGGGAAGGGTTTGAAAATGGAATTAATCAAACCTTGAAATGTAGAAGGTACATTGGTAAGGCAAAAAGGCATGAAAAAAAATTCATAATGACCCTCATGAGTTCTAAATGCTATTTTTGGAATGTCTTCAGTCTTCATTCTAATTTTATGATAAATTGAATGAAGATCCAACTTGGTGAAGTAAATTTCTCCATGTAATTCATCCAATAATTCATCAATGATAGGAATGGGAAATCTATCTTTAATAGTGAGCTTGTTGAGCTCCTTATAATCTGGACACATGCGCCATGGTCCATCCTTCTTGTGCACTAATACTACTGGAGGAGATAAATAACTTTGACTAGGTTGAATTATACCAACCTCTAGCATTTCTGTAATCATACGCTCATTTTCGCTCTTTTGGGCATAGGGATATCTGTAAGGCATGATGTTTGGAGGAACACTTGTTGGAATCATATGAATAGCATGATCATGATCATGAATAGGTGAGAGGACTTTGGGAGTCTCAAACACCTTGGAATGATTGTCCAAGACTTTTTGGAGATATGGAGAAATAGAGGATTTTGATGTTTGAACCTGTAGTGAGCATAATTGTGCAATTATGCCTCGTTTTTCTTTCTTCAAAAGCTTTGTCATGACATTAAAGCCGATTATACTTCCCGGTTTCCCTATGATACCCCGTAATTCAACTTCCTTTCCTTCCCAAGAAAATTTCTTGAAAATTAATTGCTATAGTCCCAAAATATTCTAACCATTGGACTCCTTGTACAAAATCAACACCACCCATTGGAATAGAAAGCATTGGATACTTCAATACATATTTCAGCATGGTTATCTTGATATTATGGAACTTTTCAGAGAAATTTATTGTTCCTCCATTTGCAACCATCACTTGAAATTTCGGTGTTGGATATAGGAAGAAATTCAATTCCTTGGCTATCTTAAAATGAATAAAATTATGTGTACTACCCGAATCAATCATAAACATTACCTTTTTTTTCTTGATATATCCTTCTATCTTAAGAGTTTGAGGAGTGGTAGTTCTTGCCAATGCATTACAGTATATGGTTGGATTCATTTCTTCCTTCTTTGGGGTTGGTTTCTGGTGTATATACTCATCTTTTGATGTTTCTTGTTCCTATTCTTCCTTGTCTTCACAATCTATGTAAAATAATTGCTTCTCAGTGCACTTATGACCTTTAGTGTATTTTCTATCACAACTATAAAAAAGCCCCTTTGCCCTTTTTTCCTCCAATTTTTATGGTGTCAACCTTGTAGGTTGTGGATGGCTAGGAGTAGCAACATTTCCATATTTATAGTTGTGATTGGGAGACTTCCTTGTTGCCACAATTTTTCTTTCAACTTTTCTTGCTACCCTGAATGCCTTTTCCAATGAATCAGGTTCCCAAAGGCGAACCTCATGTTGGATGTTATCCTTTAAAGTCCTTATGAAGACATCAATCCTATGTTCCTAAGGAATATTATTTACCCTTATATTCAATTTTTTGAAGTCCTCAATGTGCTCCATCATTGAACCCTTTTGTTTGAGATTTATCAATTGGCTAAAGAAGGTGTTTCTCTTTGTATCCTCATAATATGCTATCATTTCCTTGATAAAAAATGACCAAGTGACAAGTGGTTTACGAGAAAAGGGCCATCGACACCATAGAAACTGATTTTGTTCTAAATACAAAGTTTCAATGTGCACCTTTTGTGTGTGTTGTGCATTATGGAGCTCGAAGTATTGCTCCATTTGTAGTATCCATGTTATTGGATCCTTGCCATCAAACTTCCTCATATCGATCTTTGGAATATGGAGGGTATTAAATATAACATTAGAGTCTATGAAATCATGATTAAAATTTCTTTTGTTCTCATCACAAGTTTCATCTACTACCCTTTCTCCATTATGAATAATTTCTTGTAGCAACTTTGTCAAACCTTCCTTCAAACCTTCCATGTCTGCTTTTAGACCATTCTTCATGTCTTCCATGTTTCCTTTTAGATTTTCTTCTATACCATCGATCTTAGCTTCCATGCCATCCATGCCATTCTTAAAACTATCCATCTTAGCTTCCATGCCTTTCTTAAAACCATCCATCTTATCTTCCATTTCATTTTGGTTACTTTTTGTGAGAGTGAAATTTGTTGCACTTAGTCTTGTAATTTTGATATATCATGTTGCACTTCTTCCTCTTCATGTGTCATAGTAGAGATTTATGAGGGCTTATGAGTGTCAAATTATTTTTGGGAGGAATTATATAACCCAATACTGATATCAATGCTTCAATATTCCCTTTGGAATCACTTCAAATTGATTTAAACAAAAGTTATATAATTAAAAAAGACACACTCATTTTTCTTGCTTTTGAGGAGCTTCATATTGAAACTGATGTATCTCTATGATTTCAGATCCCCAAGTTTTGAACTTAGGTCCTATATTAACTCTATGAGTATTATTTCCAATTCCATAGGGGAGACCTAATTTGGATTCTTCAAGATAAATTTATGCCCAATCTCCCACAATGACCTAATTATGGATTGGTTCAGTAGAGTGAACTTGTACGACGTGATACCTGTCACTGTTTTGACCTTTGGCCTTGAAATCAATATAAAAGAAACTAAAGTTCATGCACTTTTGACCACTTTTTACATAATTCTAATTTGATACAGGAAACACAAGTTATGACTATTTTCCCTCGGTCACGTGTTTGAGATGAAATTCTGGAGCCTGCAAAAACCCTAAATTCCACAGATCATATCTCCAAAAATATTGCGAACCAGGTTCTGAAATTTTTAAATGAAGTTCATTAATATTTAGGCTCCACGTTGTAAAAAATACAGCTTCTGAAGCCTCGTATAAAAAGCATTATAAAAAAAATTCCAAGATGTCCTGTTTGAAGAAGCGAAACCATAGAATTCCAAAATTTGATACCAAATGTTATGCAACCAACTCACAAAATAGAAGAAAAGATAGATCAAAGACTTAGAAATCAACCTCTTCGAGGGGGAAACCTCCGTTACATTACATAAATGAACAATTCTTCGATGATTGAAATGATAAAAACCTACTTTCTATATATAGGAGTGTAAGGGGTCCCAATATAATCAGAGGCAACATAACAATAATAATATAAGGGAACAACAATAAAAATAGTGGGATTCTATGTGGCACAATGATAACACTATGGGGACTATATGGGCACAACAATAACGATAATGGTGCTACACTAACAATAACAATAAGGGGATATAATTGTATTCTAGGGACCTAACCATAAACAAATACTTAGTTTGGTTTAGAAACACTTCCAACATTGTTGATTTCTCGAGATTTTCCTTTTCCATCTTATTTGATTCTTCTTAGTCAGTTGAAATAAATGTTGAAATGTACGAACACAAGGATAAAGATAGTGAAACAAATTTACATAGTAAATATCCTTAATATGCGTTGGTTCATTGAACAAATGCCAAAAAGGCTTGTATTTATTGGAAGAAGAGCTTTCGTTACTCAAAATAGAATTCGATTTAGTATATTAATAAAATAGTATCTCGATATCGATTTCTAAAGCATGTGACACAAATCAATCATGAAAAGTAATCGTATGAATTAGACTACTTCGAGTTCGAACTTAAGTAAAACGAATATGATTTAAAGTGATCGATAATATATTAATAAACTAGTTTCTTGTTATCAATTTTTAAAGCATGTGAGACATATCAATAATGAAACATAATCATATGAATTGGACTACTTCGAGTTGGAATTTAAGTAAAGCAAATATTAGAAAAAATGATTGATTTGACATAGTCTTTTTTTATTAAAGATCAGGAAATTTGGTAGTAGCAAAATTGATGACGATCACCGATGAATACCATTAAAATTGATAGTAATTAAATTTAATTTTAGAACTTAAATGTCAATTCATGATTTATTCGACTTATCACCTTTAAAACATTATATGTAGGTCTATTGACTGTGAAAATAATTTGTCAATTTTCATCTTGTTGGTGATACATTAGTATTGAATTCGATACTAAAAGTTAAGGACAACTATTTTGTTTTGTCTATTCTGATATTGATAAGTGTTTTAAAGATTCATTTTATAATCTGTCTATTGTTTTTTCAATTTTTTGCTAAGATTGAAACACATGGCTCAAAGGAGCAATGAAAAAAGTACAGAGGAAGAGATACGTGCAGAGAGCCAAAATATTCTAAGGCTCAACCAAGATATTTTAATGCTTACTCAAGATATATTAATGATAATGGATAATATATTGGAACTTCAACAAATGCTTGGGAAGTTCGAAAATGCACTGGACGCTTGTAAGAACATTCTTAGAAGAGCTCTTGAAAAATCAATAGAATTGTTAATATCCAGGAACAAGAGTTGATAAGAAGAGAAATTGTTACCAAATTTTGTTATTTTCTCAACCAATTTTGAAATTATGTATATGCTAGATACAATATATTGTAATATTCTTGGCACAGTAAAATAAAATGAAAAAACTATAGGAACATTGTGAATACACACATATGTATAGATGAAAAACATTTTATAAGTAATATCGTAGTGCTATTTATTCGTTTTAAAAGTTTGTTTTAGCTTTATATGATAATGTTTCATATAGATATTTGTTTGAATTTTTCATGGTAAAGTTTTTTTAATAAAAAATAGTTGCAAAATTGATAAATCAATAAAACAATGTAATAAATCACATTGAAAGGAAGCAGACATGACAAAGCACTAGTTACACATTGGAGTTAAATTCTAAAACCATGGTCAAATATTACTAGATGAAATTTTTGCTTTATATAGATGTCAAACAAGTATTAAGGATCCATATTCCTCGGATCAAGTGGAGTATTTATGTGAAATGTAAAACGCAGAGGCCTCTACATTTCATAAAATATTTCACACAACTACATACCTCTGCATAGTTTTGTTCATGTGATGATACTCGAGACAAAATGATCATTAACTTCATTAGCTAGCAACAATGTCACTGAAAGACGATCATTCAATTATCTCGCTAATCAAGATATAAAAAACTAAAAAGTTGTAAATAACATAGTACGAAACAATAAATAACATAGTATGAAACACAAAAGTTGAAAAAAAAATTAATTGATACACATCTTTGCACAATGATATCAAATCCCACACTCCTATTAAAAATTCTGTAATAATGCTCAAATTATTGAAGTAGGAAAATAAAAGACCATGTTAAGATTGTAGATATGGATATACAAAAGCATGTGAATACACATGGCACTCTTCACTTCGGAAATAGTCAATGATGTATTGCACCACAATGTAAAACCACATATTCATATTATCAATTCTCATATAAGGTAATGTTAAAATTAATTGACAAAGAAAGAAACGAGAAATGTATTATTATTGGATTACTCGACATTGTAAACAAATACTACCGTCATTGTAGATTCCATTAATTAAAGACAGTGTGACTAAAAAACATTTGCAAATTTAATAAATAAATAAAGCAATGTAATAAATGAGACTGCAAGAAAGAAAACAAAACATAGCATAATGAAGCATCCATACATACGAATCAAAACATTTTAAATAATCTTAGTAAATAAAAAAAACCTTAAAAAAGTAGTTTACTGAAATATGTTCATGTACAATGTAAGGAAATCTATTTTCTCTGTTAAAAAATATTCAACAATATTCAAATTCTTGAACCAAAAAGTAGAAAACGATATTAATATTGGAGATATAGATATGCGAAACCAAATAAATTCCCATGGCGTTCTACTTCTCGACAATAGTCAACAATACATTTCTTCATAACATGAAATCAAATCCATGCATTAAAGTAAATACAATTAAACATTTAAGGAACAACATGATTGCATATCGATTTGCTGAAACATTGCTGTCTTGACACAATTTTTGCATATAACACATTCGTCGTTTCTCACATGCTTTAGTGATAAATGCTTTCAACAATTTGTACATTATCTGTTATCATTAAAATGATTATGTATTATAATATTTCATAAACACTGTTGTTAAAATGCACTAAAAATCGAACCGTTACTGGATTGCTCCACAATGTAAAGAAAGAAAACCTTCATTGTATATACACAATCACATTCTGATGGTTTATTGTAAATCTGCCATGTGCCTCGAAATTGGAAAAGATATCAATGAAAATTGATTTGTCCACACAATATTGCTCATAGGTAACTTTTCATAGTCGAGGTAATACTTTTTCTAGTTCTACGCCTCTTAGAACACACTGTATTGCAATCCTCTCATTCGCATGTGTGATGCAGTTTAATCAATGAAAATAAACGAATCGAGAATCCTGCTTGCAAACGATACAATAAACCATAGTTTTATTCATATTTATAGCACTTACAATCAAATTACTACATTTGGAACATACAGTCTCAAATGGATTCGTGTATGCACTAGTTGCCATTAGGTGTCCTTGGAAATACTGTGAAATTGACATATAAAACATACGCTTAGCAACATGAAATAAAATTTATTTTTATGTTATAAATAAATAAATAAATAAATATAAATATAAATAAATAAATAAATAAATAAATATATATATATATATATATATATATAGAGAGAGAGAGAGAGAGAGAGAGAGATAATAACTACAATATGCTAAAGTTTACTGTGCGTATTCCAATGGGTGAAGAAATTTTTTTTTTTTTCGACTTTCTTTCCTATTTTCAATGAACATATGCAACTCGATTTTGAAGTTTGGAGAAGTATTTCTTGTTTTTTAACTATTTTTTATTATCGAAATAAACGTGAAAACATTTTTTTGCAACTATCTTTCGATTGAAAGACATGGTGGAACAAGTTTATCACGCACTTGAACCTGTTATATATGGGAAATTCGTAAAAAACACATGAAAATCGTATAATAGATGGAAAACAACTTTGTAATAATGAAATATACAAATAAATCATAACTTATTATTACCCTGTCTTGTTTTGCATTGTCGTCTTTCATTTCCAATACATATTGTTTTCTTGTGTGCATTACCAAAATTGCAATAACAATGACTATGCCAACTAGAAATGATTCTTCGTTACAAGACAAAATTTCAATCGTCATATTTGGAAAGAATTGATACTTTGCACAAACATGACAAATGTTTTCTACAGTGGTAAATCTATTTACACAGATAGTTTTTTCACTATCACCACTATTGTATTTATGCCTTGGAACAATTTCAAAATCTCTGATAGAAACACCAACATTTGCAATAAATTTTGGCTCATTTTTTTCGATAAAATGTGTTGGCACAAGCAATGTTATTGTCATATCGCCTTTCTAATCTGTTAAATATGCACAAAATATTGCTTTTGTCTTGTTTATGCTCATGACTAGGAAAATGCTTCCTGTTATATTGTTACTGATATCTTCCATAAGCAATGACATAGTCTTGATTTATTTTTTCCTAGTCATGAGCATTGAATTGAAATTAATTCAAAGAAAAAGGGAGAAAAAAAAACAAAAAAGAAACCTGATATACTATTGAAAAATCCGCACAAAACTGTAGCTATTTGATTTTGTTTATTCATTGTTTTCTATTCCTTTGGGTTTTCTATTTTGAAATTTGTTTCTGTACTACTTCCCATTGCTATCTCTACAACCTCGTCCATCTCTACTATCACATCATTCACATCTGATATCCTTTGCTCGTTCACAAATAATACATTGAAATCATTTCTTAAAAGGACATTATAATTGATACTAAGTAAATAATACTTCAATATAAGGTTCATAGCTACCATGTATAATATTATTTCTATGGATATAGCTAAGATTCTAAATATATTTTAATTTCAACAAAACAAGTGTTTTATAGAAATGTTGAATGTACTTTTTTGTTTGTTATTGTTGTCCTGGATCCGAATTTCTAAGTGTTATATGTCTCCTGAAAATTGAAAAAAGATTTATTTTTAGTAATAATTTATAAAATATATAGCTTGAAAAATAACAAAAGGCACTAGACTGTATTATGTAAATATAATCAAATGGAAATAAATAAAAGATAAACATACCTCTTTGCAAAGTTACCATTGTATTTAATGATATTTGTGTTGCTCGTGTTCATTTTCGCTATTGTGACGATATGAATTAAATCAAATATATAGAATTAAGAAAAATAAGAGATTCTTATTTCACAGTAGACAAGTAATTGAGATGTAAGACCTATACGAAAGTAACATATATTTTGTAAACATGTGTAGCACTATCACTTTATTCGGTTATTGAACTTGGTACATCATTGCTAGAAAAATGTATCATATATTGTATAAATGTTTTAAGTAATCACATCTAGAAGAAATAATGCACTGTTTACTTGATAAAAATGCTATACATTTTGCACCTTTGTTCTAAATGAGCTTGTACTGATAAGAATTCATGACATGTAAGTACCATAACAATATTGTACAACTCAAACAAGGAATCTATTTGTAACTAGCTTTCCCAAATAGTAAAGTAACATCCATTTTTAACATGTATGCTAAAAAGGTTGCATGATGAACACCCGAAGAATGCTCCTACGAACAAAATAATTATTTTGGTTACAGTTGTCATACTATATTACAAGTATTCAACATACATATTAGACAATCAAGGAATTTCAACATGTAAATAGGAATTTTTTTAGTAAAAAACACTCCTATCCATTCCAAGTTGTCAAAGAGATGTTAGAAGTTTTCTAGGATTTATAGGGTATTATCGGAGATTTATAGAAAACTTCACCAAAATAGCATTTCCACTCTTCAAATTACTCACCAAAGATTGTAAATTTAAGTGGAATTTTGATTTCTAGTTAGCTTTTGAAACCCTGAAAACCAAAATTTCTGAAGCACCTATATTAAGGGGACCTAACTGGAAGTTACCTTTTCATATCTCGACAGATGCTTCCGATACAGCTCTAGGGGCAGTATTGGGGCAAAAAGATTTGATTCCCTATGCCATCTATTATACCAGTAAAAATTTGACTCCTGCAGAGTTAAACTATACTGTAACTGAAAAAGAGTTTTTAGCTGTTGTTCATGCCATAAACAAATTTAGACACTATATAACAGGCTATGAAACTTTTTTTCATATTGATCATTCTGCAATTAGATACTTAATGAACAAATCAATCACTAATGGCAGAGTTATAAGATGGTTGTTACTATTGCAAGAATTCAACATTACTATTCTAGATAGGCCTGGAAAACAAAACACTGTGGCTAATTTCCTATCTAGAATTCAAAATATCAAAGATGACACTCCGGTTGAAGATCAATTTCCTGATGAATATATTTTTGCAATCTCTACTCAAACTCCATGGTTTGCTGATATTGCTAATTATTTAGTTTCAGGAAAATTTCCTTCAATTGTGAATGCAAGGGATAAAAGAAAAATCATTAATGATAGTGCAAGATATTCATGGGTCGCTAATGAGTTGTACAAGACAGGTCCAGATTTGATCATTAGAAGGTGTGTTCATGAAGATGAGATGCCTGAAATTCTCAAGGCATGTCATGATGAACCTTGTGGCGGACACTTTGCAGATAAGAGGACAACCTATAAGATCCTTAACTTAGGATATTATTGGCCATCTTTGTTTAAAGATGCAAGGGAGTATGTCAAAAGGTGTGACAGTTGCCAAAGGGTAGGGAAACCTTCTCCTTCAGGTGAGATGCCATTACAACCTCGGGTACACATTGAACCTTTTGAAAAATGGGCTTTGGATTTTGTAGGACCTATTAGTCCTCCATCAAGACAAAAGAAATATATATTAGTTTGCACTGATTATGTTACTAAATGGGTAGAAGCTAAACCATTACTTGTTGCTAATGAATCATCTGTAGTTAATTTTCTTTTTGAGGATATTTTTTACTCGTTTTGGTGTCCCAAGGGAAATTGTTACAGATCAAGGAGCTCAATTTACATCAAGGCTAGTGGAGCAAATGATGGAGAAGTACAAAATCAGACATAGAACATCTACTCCTTATCATCCACAAGCAAATGGTCAAGTGGAATCCACTAATAAAGTCATTGAAGGAATCTTAACAAAGACTGTTCATCTACATAGAAGAGATTGGGTAGATAGGCTTCCTGAAGCCTTGTGGGCCTATAGAACTACATGGAGAAACACAACAGGCCATACTCCTTATGAGATTGTTTATGGAAAGCAAGTTTTGTTTCCTATAGAGTTCCAAATCCAAACATTCAAGATGGCAGTTCAGCTAGGACTTGATCTAACGGAGGCACAAAAGCATAGACTGGAGAAAATTAATGAATTGGATGAGATCAGACAAGATGCAGTTTAGAAAACAAGTCTAGTCCAACAGCAAAGGGCTAGATGGCATGACAAGTACATCAAGGAGAAGAAATTCAAAGAGGGTGACTGGGCTCTCTTGTTTGATTCAAAATTCAAGGATTTTCAGGGGAAATTTCAGACACATTGGCTTGGGCCATATGAAATTGTTTGAATTTTTGATAATGGGGCAGTAAAAATCAGAACTATAGATGAAGAAGAGGTCACTTTTCTTGTGAATGGTCATAGACTGAAGTTATACCACAAGCCACTCTCAAGAGAAGAGTTTGTCAAGAAGTTCCAAGAAAGCAATGATGTGAAGTTAATGAAGAAGAGTCTCTCTCTTCTTCATCAACTTGATTAAATTTTCTGAAGCATTTCTTTGTGAAAAAAAAATAAAAAAATAAAAATAAAAAAATAAATAAAGGTATAAACATGAAAACCAATCATTGATTGGCTTGTTTATACAGAAAAGATAGGGTGAAAATCAGAGTCTCTCTGACACTCTAACTTTTCCCATTTTTGTTTTTACAAGCAGCTGTTACAAAAATCATAAGTTCAGATCCATAGTGCTTATGATCCATTTCATTTCATTTCACTCCATTCATTTATCCATCCATACTCCATTTCATTCCACCATTCATATTTCACTCCATTCTACATTTCATTCATCTCATTCCATCCTCCATCCATCTCATTTTCATGTCAAAATACAAAATTTGATGTCTTGCTGTAAGTGAATAAAACATGTCATGAATTGCAGTACAGTCCTTATGTTCTTGCACTCCATTTCATAAACTGAATCCATTCCATTTCATCATCCACTTCATACATATCATAATCCATCATCCATCTTCATTCATAACATATAACATTTCACCCATATTCCAAAAACACTCCATTTTCATGATCAAAGTGCTCTACAGGAACATTCTGCAGCTCAGTAGACATTCTGCAGCTGATCAGCCTTTCTGCAGCCAGACAGTCTTTCTGCAGCTACAAACCCTGAAGGCATCAATCAACAGACATTAGAATTGCAACAAAGTGACCCAGTGTATCCATGAATCAAAAGCATCAAGAAAATTATGAAGACTCTTCCAAAGGGAAACAAGAAGACAAAGACTACAAAAATCAAATGAAAGGCAGAGGTAACAAGTTTAAATTATAATGAAATTTCATTAAAGTTTAGCATAGTTTTAGTTATGGATTGTTCGAAAAGGTTGTTTTAATTATTTTTATTGATCAATACCAATAAACCCTCCACAGACTTTGGATTAAAATTTCTCATTTCAAATTTCATATTCGATATCATTTAAGCGGTTAAAATGGCCAAGGTATTTGAATTCTCCACGTCTCTTAACCAAATCATTCAATGATGATTCCCTCTGCCGTCGTAAAAATCTACGCCGTCTCTTCAATCATTAATACATTCCCTCCACCTCACTCCACTACTTCATTCCGTGACCATTGCCATCACTCCATTCTGTAGCCGACATTTCATTCCGTAGACAGAGATATTTTTAACACCGAGAGCAGAGCCAAAGGATATCAGTTTGAATAGCATTGAGCATTGTAAACGCAGAGCAGAGCAGAAGGGTAAATTTGGAGGCATAACAACGTGAGGACTTGAAGCCACTTGATTCCGTGGGCAGACAAAATATCACTGTGGGCAGAGTTTGAGCATTTTCACTATAAACACAGAAATGTTGCAGTGTTGAAATCGAAACCATTTGCTACCAAGAGACAGAGGTGTTGCAGTGTTGAAATCGAAACCATTTGTTACCAAGAGCCAGAGGTGTTGCAGTGTTGAATTCGAAACCATTTGCTACCAAGAGACAGAGGTATTGCAGTGAAGAAGTTGAAGTCAGTTGTCACTGCCAAACAGAGACATATCAGTTTAAAGTTCAATTGTCAACAGAGGCATATTAGCCCGAAGTTTTGAAGCTGTTGCCACTATTAATCAGAGGTATGTCATTCTAAGTTTGAAGCCATTTCCATTCAGAACTTAAAGCCATTTCAATCCAAAAGTGAAAGTCATTGTTTTTGTGGGTAGAAGAGTGTTAATTTGAACATTAAAGAAGCAATCATGGGTTTCATTGTAAGGACTGAACCAGTGGGTTCAAAATATTTAGAAGGCTACCCTCAATGCAAAGAAATGTTACAACAAATAGGATGGCTTCAATTTTTGGAGAAATTTAATGGCTTCCACAAGGAAGTCACTAAAACATTTGCAAGATCATTTCAAGGAACTGAAGTTGAAGTAGGAGATGTCAAATTTACTGTCACTGAAGTTTTCATTGCAGAGGCTACAGGGTTGCTCAGAACTAGAGAGAGATGGTTCAAAAACAGAGAATTCCACAATGAATCCTGGAAACAAATTTTAAAATCACCGGGTATGGATGTCACTGTATTTAAGAAAGGAATTCCCAGTTTTGCATTGAAAAATAAATGGAGAACCATACTACTTCTTCTGCAAAAATTTATTACATGTGAGGGTAGATATGGGACATTTTATGTCTACCACATTAGACTGATAATGCATTTTCTGGGGGAAGACTTAAACCTACCATATTTCTTACTTCAAAGTTTGAAAAAGATGGCTTCCTGTGTTCAAAGAAGGGTTCAATTTTTAGAGACAACTCTATATCATCATGGTTTGGTTAAAATTTTGATTGAACATCATTTAGCCAAAACAAATGACACATGGGACAATTTCTTGATAAGAAATCATTTTGAAGAGCCAAAATAACCCTCACCTAAACCACAGCCTAAAAGGAGAAGTAGAAAATGGAGAGCCTAAAAAGTTGAAATTGACAAAACAATCCAAGAAAGTAGTGAGGAAATCATCTCAGAGAAGTTGACTCAAATCAAGAGACAACTTAAGAAAGAAAAGGTAATCAGGAAATCTGCCATGGAGAAAGGAGAGGGATCTTCTCAGCCAAGAAGAAGCCACAGACTAAAGGGGAAACTAAGGAAAACTCAAATCAAACAAACAGGGGTGATTGATATAGAAGATGAGGAAACATCCATTGAAGAAGATGTTGAAGAGGATTTTAATGAAGGAACCCCTGAAATTGACCCTGCTCAACAAGAAATTTATGACTATGTAGAAACTTTGGAAAGGAGAGCTTCAGAAAGTAAGGAGAGAACCCCTAGTCCTCCACTGTCTGAAATAGATGTATTAAGAAGGGATAGGTATGAGTTGGAAATACTTAATAGACACATCAAAAATGAGAATGAAATTCTCAAAGATCAAGTCAAGCTCAAAACTGATATGAACTCAACCTTATCCCTACATATAGACAAAGTGAAAAAGACCAATGACAAGTTGAAGAAGAGGAACAAAAAGCTAATCAGGGCACTTACCAACCTAAGGTTTAAACTTGTTATCAGAAAACCCAGAAGATTTTTAGCTTCTAGACAAAGAAGAAGGAGAGGATTAGATGTCCTTGCAGAAGCCTCTGAGTTCATAGGATAATTTGCATGAGGACATGCAAAGAGACAGCAATGGGGGTATGTTGAGCCTCAAAATTGTGCTTTCTTTCATTCCACTTTACCTCATTTTCCTTTTTCCATTGCTATTCTAGACCCAATTGATCAATGAATATAGTTAAAATTACTTTTAGAATGATTTACATGACTGACTTGCTAAGTTTTGTGATTTTTTCCATTGTAAAGCATTTTGACCGGAACTAGCTGCAGAATGCAGACATTCCGTAGCTAACCGGCGATTCTGCAGCTGTCTTGACGTTTGAGTATGTTCCAGGTGGCCTCTCAAGAAAAACCGCATATGGGCATAATCCACGTCATGTATACATGGTTCGTTGCTCATCATGGAGGAAGAAACGAATTCTGGGTATGGTTTTGGAACGTGGGAACACATTTAGGAAGGAAGACTTCTATTAGGACTGTCTCAGTCCAGATGTCTTTTCCTTTTCACGCAGCCACTTCAAGAGTCCTAATGTGATTCCGATAAGGAAAGACAGTGTTCCTGAAATTGTTGCAAGTCTTGTTATGTGCATTTGCTATATAAACACTTGGGAAACCGAGAGCTAGGTTAGATTTTATGTTAGATTTGATGCTAGATTTTGTTTAGACTCTGTGCTACATTTCTGAAGACGCAGAGTGTTATGTTCAAGTTCTTTCATCTTTAATGAAGCAGACAGTGTTATTATGAAGGCGTTGATTTAATTTGGAGTTGAATTCCATCAGGTGGTAGAGGGCCCCTGCCTCTTGCACGGATTTATTTTGTGTAAATTAGATAAGTCTTCTAGTTGCCTTTACATTTTGAATTTGAATTAATAGTTGTTTTAATTAGCTACTGTAGTTGTACTCATTCTAACTCTTCCACAAGAAGAAGCTCTTCCAAAAGACTATAATGATGAATGGGAAATGACTATAGTATTGTAGGATTAGAAGTTGAATTCATAGTTGTTTTTAATTAGCTACTGTAGTTGTACTCATTCTAATTCTTCCATAAGAAGAAGCTCTTCCAACAAATTATAATGATGAATGGGAAATGGCTATAGTACTGTAAGACTTAGTTGTAGTTTTTGTTGTTCATCATCACAGTTACACTTGTTCCAATCACTCTTTCACAAGAAGAAACTCTTCCAAGAAATTCTTAAGAAGTTCAAGACATGACCGTGATAATGAATGATTTAGTTGTGTGTTTGTACTAAGTATCATATCTGTTCTTGCTCTTAAACGCTTGCCCAAGACATCATAATGACGAGTAGGATATGAATATGATATCTTAGTTTTTTTCATTTTCTTTCAGTCCTTTATGTTTGCATTTGCATTCAATTATACAGTCAGAATTGTTCTAGCTCTTCCAAAAGAAGGAATTATTCCAAAATATCAATAATGATGGACAAACAGATTGTGTAATTTCATAGAGTAATGCATGATAGCATAGTTAGGATGCTCCGGAGTTCATTGCACTTAATTCATGATTCAATTATTTTATTTTGAGTTTGATAATGACTTGTAGTTTAGCATTGTTTTAGATTAGTGGCATATTAATTTCATTCTCAGATTAACTCATTGCACTTGCACTCCACATCCAGATTGTCATCCACTGCACATTAGATTAACTTCAGTTGTTAGGATTAACAAAACAACATTCATTATTCACAAACCTCTTCTTGTTCTAAAATCCATAATTGACCTATAACCATATGAACAGAAGACAACATTATTTTAAGGCCTAAAGTACCTCTGCAATTTCCTCATCATTTCATAAACAGAGCTCTCCCTCAAAAGACTACTTTGAAAAAGAAATCAATAACTCTTGAGTAAAGGTTTTGTGACATTCAATTAAATTGCAGGATAGATCTAGGAACTAGTTTTAGAATAGAAGATCTTAGAATGGTATCAATGTTTTTCTCCAAATCTGTTTCAAAACTCTAATTAAGGACAAAAATGTTGCATCATTGTAAGATTAGTTGTTTAACTGTTTAGTTAGAGGATTTGCATACTCAGTGATTATTTTTTTAAAGTTTAGTTTGTGTTTTGAATTGTTTGTTTGAAAGTCATTATCAAGCTTTGCTTTTATTTAGCCATAGTTTAGATTCAACTTCAGTGTTTCCAATTGCATTTGCCATTTGTTATCCATCAATTAGGTTTAACTCTGTTTTTAATCATCAACTCATTTCCATCAACTTTTTAGGCATTTTCCTTGTGAACATAAAACCACCAAAAGACCAAAAACATCATAAATCACCATAAAAGACCAAAAACATCACAAAACACTACACACAACGCATTAGGAAACAAACACCTAGGTACATACAGTACACTTCACTTCAGCAGTTTACAAATCCTGGTTGACAATTAAATGAGCTCAGTTTAAAAGACTAGATTGAGACAGACAATCAAATTCCACAAAAAGGTTTTTGTGAAGTCGGCACTTAGCTAAGACCGATTACTTGGCACATTGTCTCTTTAAGATGTTCAAAGGCCTTAGTTTCTTCAAGAGTCCATGAAAATGCATCTTTCTTCAATAATGTTGTTAGAGGTGCTACTATTCTCCCATAATTCTTAACAAACTTGCGATAATACCCTATTAACACGAGAAATCCACCCAACTGCTTTATGGTTGTGGGGACTTTCCATTCCTTAATGGCTTTAATTTTGTTAGGGTCTACCTTAACACCCTCGTGAGATACAATATGACCCAGATATTCCACCTCTTGTACTCCAAAGAAACATTTGGATGTTTTTTCATATAATTATTTCTCCTACAATAGTTTGAGCACCCTGTCAACATGTTGAACATGATCCTTCCAAGACCTGTTGTATATTAGTATATCATCAAAAAACACTAGCACAAATTTTCTAAGGAAGGGTTTGAAAATGGAATTCATCAACCCTTGAAATGTAGAAGGTACATTGGTAAGGCCAAAATGCATGACCAAAAATTCATAATGACCCTCATGAGTTCTAAATCTTATTTTGGAATGTCTTGATCTTCATTCTAATTTTATGATAAATTGAATGAAGATCCAACTTGGTGAAGTAAATTTCTCATGTAATTCATCCAATAATTCATCAATGATAGGAATGGGAAATCTATCTTTAATAGTGAGCTTGTTGGAAGCTCCTTATAATCTGGACACATGCGCCATGGTCCATCCTTCTTGTGCACTAATACTCTTTTGGAGGAGATAAATAACTTTGACTAGGTTGAATTATACCAACCTCTAGCATTTACGTAACCATACGCTCATTTCACTCTTTTGGGCATAGGGATATCTGTAAGGCCTAATATTTGGAGGAACACTTCTTGGAATCAGATGAATAGCATGATCATGATTACGAACAGGTGGGAGGCCTTTGGGAGTCTGAAACACCTTGGAATGATTGTCCAATACTTTTTGGAGATCTGGAGAAATAGAGGATTTCGATGTTTGAACCTGTAGTGAGCATAATTGTGCAATTACATGTTGTTGTTCTATCTTCAAAATATTTGTCATGACATTAGAGCTGATTAAATTTCCTGGGTTCTATGTGATACCCCGTAATTCAACTTCCTTTCCTTCCCAAAAAAATTCAAGAAAAGTTCTTGAAAATTAAAAGCTATAGTCCCCACAAATTGTAACAATTGGACTCCTAGTACAACATCAACACCACCCATTGGAATAGAAATCATTGGACTATTCAATACATATTCCCTCATGGTTAGCTTGATATTATGGAATTTTCCAGAGCAATTTATCGTTACTCCATTTGCAACCAGCACTTGACATTCTGGTGTTGGATATAGGAAGAATTCAATTCCTTGGCTATCTTAAAATGAATAAAATTATGTGTACTAACTGAATCTATCAACACTATTACCTTTTTTTCCTTGATATATCCTTCTGTCTTGAGAGTTTGAGGAGTGGTAATTCTTGCCAATGCATTACAAGATATGGTTGGATTCATTTCTTCCTTCTATGGGGTTGGTTCCTAGTGTATATCCTCCTCTTTTGATGTTTCTTATTCCTTTTCTTCCTGTAAAATAATTTCTTCTTGGTGCACTTATGACCTTTAGTGTATTTTCTATCACAACTATAACAAATCCCTTTTGCTATTTTTTACTCCAATTGTTGTGGTGTCAACCTTACAGGTTGTGGATGGCTAGGAGTAGCAACATTTCCATATTTATGGTTGTGATTGGTAGACTTCCATGTTTCCATAATTTTTCTTTCAACCTTTCTTGCCACCCTGAATGCCTTTTTGAATGAATCAGGTTCCCAAAGGTGAACCTCATGTTGGGTGTTATCCTTTAAAGTACCTATGAAGACATCAATCATATGTTCCTCTAGAATATTATTTACCCTTATATTCAATTTTTGGAAGTCCTCAATGTGCTTCATCATTGAACCCTTTTGTTTGAGATTTATCAATGGGATAAATAAGGTGTTTCTCTTTGTATCCTCATGATGTGCTATCATTTACTCCCTAAAAATTGACCAAGTGACAAGTGGTTTACGAGAATAAATTCATTGATACCACACAAACTACTTTTGTTCTAAATATAAAGTTGCAATGTGTACCTTTTGTGTGTATTTCACATTATAGAGCTCAAAATATTGCTCCATTTGTAGTATCCATGTTATCAGATCCTTGCCATCAAACTTACTCATATCGACCTTTGGAATATGGTGGGTCTTAAATCCAAAATTAGAGTCTATGAAATCATTATTAACCATTATTTTTTTCTCATCATGAGTTTCATCTACTACCCTTTCTCCATTATGAATAATTTCTTGTAGCAACTTTGTCAAACCTTCCTTCAAACCTTCCATGTCTGCTTTTAGACCATTCTTCATGTCTTCCATGTTTCCTTTTAGATTTTCTTCTATACCATCGATCTTAGCTTCCATGCCATCCATGCCATTCTTAAAACTATCCATCTTAGCTTCCATGCCTTTCTTAAAACCATCCATCTTATCTTCCATTTCATTTTGGTTACTTTTTGTGAGAGTGAAATTTGTTGCACTTAGTCTTGTAATTTTGATATATCATGTTGCACTTCTTCCTCTTCATGTGTCATAGTAGAGATTTATGAGGGCTTATGAGTGTCAAATTATTTTTGGGAGGAATTATATAACCCAATACTGATATCAATGCTTCAATATTCCCTTTGGAATCACTTCAAATTGATTTAAACAAAAGTTATATAATTAAAAAAGACACTCATTTTTCTTGCTTTTGAGGAGCTTCATATTGAAACTGATGTATCTCTATGATTTCAGATCCCCAATTTTTGAACTTAGGTCCTATATTAACCCTATGAGTATTATTTCCAATTCCATAGGGGAGACCTAATTTGGATTCTTCAAGATAAATTTATGCCCAATCTCCCACAATGACCTAATTATGGATTGGTTCAGTAGAGTGAACTTGTACGACGTGATACCTGTCACTGTTTTGACCTTTGGCCTTGAAATCAATATAAAAGAAACTAAAGTTCATGCACTTTTGACCACTTTTTACATAATTCTAATTTGATACAGGAAACACAAGTTATGACTATTTTCCCTCGGTCACGTGTTTGAGATGAAATTCTGGAGCCTGCAAAAACCCTAAATTCCACAGATCATATCTCCAAAAATATTGCGAACCAGGTTCTGAAATTTTTAAATGAAGTTCATTAATATTTAGGCTCCACGTTGTAAAAAATACAGCTTCTGAAGCCTCGTATAAAAAGCATTATAGAAAAAATTCCAAGATGTCCTGTTTGAAGAAGCGAAACCATAGAATTCCAAAATTTGATACCAAATGTTATGCAACCAACTCACAAAATAGAATAAAAGATAGATCAAAGACTTAGAAATCAACCTCTTCGAGGGGGAAACCTCCGTTACATTACATAAATGAACAATTCTTCGATGATTGAAATGATAAAAACCTACTTTCTATATATAGGAGTGTAAGGGGTCCCAATATAATCAGAGGCAACATAACAATAATAATATAAGGGAACAACAATAAAAATAGTGGGATTCTATGTGGCACAATGATAACACTATGGGGACTATATGGGCACAACAATAATGATAATGGTGCTACACTAACAATAACAATAAGGGGATATAATTGTATTCTAGGGACCTAACCATAAACAAATACTTAGTTTGGTTTAGAAACACTTCCAACATTGTTGATTTCTCGAGATTTTCCTTTTCCATCTTATTTGATTCTTCTTAGTCAGTTGAAATAAATGTTGAAATGTACGAACACAAGGATAAAGATAGTGAAACAAATTTACATAGTAAATATCCTTAATATGCGTTGGTTCATTGAACAAATGCCAAAAAGGCTTGTATTTATTGGAAGAAGAGCTTTCGTTACTCAAAATAGAATTCGATTTAGTATATTAATAAAATAGTATCTCGATATCGATTTCTAAAGCATGTGACACAAATCAATCATGAAAAGTAATCGTATGAATTAGACTACTTCGAGTTCGAACTTAAGTAAAACGAATATGATTTAAAGTGATCGATAATATATTAATAAACTAGTTTCTTGTTATCAATTTTTAAAGCATGTGAGACATATCAATAATGAAACATAATCATATGAATTGGACTACTTCGAGTTGGAATTTAAGTAAAGCAAATATTAGAAAAAATGATTGATTTGACATAGTCTTTTTTGATTAAAGATCAGGAAATTTGGTAGTAGCAAAATTGATGACGATCACCGATGAATACCATTAAAATTGATAGTAATTAAATTTAATTTTAGAACTTAAATGTCAATTCATGATTTATTCGACTTATCACCTTTAAAACATTATATGTAGGTCTATTGACTGTGAAAATAATTTGTCAATTTTCATCTTGTTGGTGATACATTAGTATTGAATTCGATACTAAAAGTTAAGGACAACTATTTTGTTTTGTCTATTCTGATATTGATAAGTGTTTTAAAGATTCATTTTATAATCTGTCTATTGTTTTTTCAATTTTTTGCTAAGAGTGAAACACATGGCTCAAAGGAGCAATGAAAAAAGTACAGAGGAAGAGATACGTGCAGAGAGCCAAAATATTCTAAGGCTCAACCAAGATATTTTAATGCTTACTCAAGATATATTAATGATAATGGATAATATATTGGAACTTCAACAAATGCTTGGGAAGTTCGAAAATGCACTGGACGCTTGTAAGAACATTCTTAGAAGAGCTCTTGAAAAATCAATAGAATTGTTAATATCCAGGAACAAGAGTTGATAAGAAGAGAAATTGTTACCAAATTTTGTTATTTTCTCAACCAATTTTGAAATTATGTATATGCTAGATACAATATATTGTAATATTCTTGGCACAGTAAAATAAAATGAAAAAACTATAGGAACATTGTGAATACACACATATGTATAGATGAAAAACATTTTATAAGTAATATCGTAGTGCTATTTATTCGTTTTAAAAGTTTGTTTTAGCTTTATATGATAATGTTTCATATAGATATTTGTTTGAATTTTTCATGGTAAAGTTTTTTTAATAAAAAATAGTTGCAAAATTGATAAATCAATAAAACAATGTAATAAATCACATTGAAAGGAAGCAGACATGACAAAGCACTAGTTACACATTGGAGTTAAATTCTAAAACCATGGTCAAATATTACTAGATGAAATTTTTGCTTTATATAGATGTCAAACAAGTATTAAGGATCCATATTCCTCGGATCAAGTGGAGTATTTATGTGAAATGTAAAACGCAGAGGCCTCTACATTTCATAAAATATTTCACACAACTACATACCTCTGCATAGTTTTGTTCATGTGATGATACTCGAGACAAAATGATCATTAACTTCATTAGCTAGCAACAATGTCACTGAAAGACGATCATTCAATTATCTCGCTAATCAAGATATAAAAAACTAAAAAGTTGTAAATAACATAGTACGAAACAATAAATAACATAGTATGAAACACAAAAGTTGAAAAAAAAATTAATTGATACACATCTTTGCACAATGATATCAAATCCCACACTCCTATTAAAAATTCTGTAATAATGCTCAAATTATTGAAGCAGGAAAATAAAAGACCATGTTAAGATTGTAGATATGGATATACAAAAGCATGTGAATACACATGGCACTCTTCGCTTCGGAAATAGTCAATGATGTATTGCACCACAATGTAAAACCACATATTCATATTATCAATTCTCATATAAGGTAATGTTAAAATTAATTGACAAAGAAAGAAACGAGAAATGTATTATTATTGAATTACTCGACATTGTAAACAAATACTACCGTCATTGTAGATTCCATTAATTAAAGACAGTGTGACTAAAAAACATTTGCAAATTTAATAAATAAATAAAGCAATGTAATAAATGAGACTGCAAGAAAGAAAACAAAACATAGCATAATGAAGCATCCATACATACGAATCAAAACATTTTAAATAATCTTAGTAAATAAAAAAAACCTTAAAAAAGTAGTTTACTGAAATATGTTCATGTACAATGTAAGGAAATCTATTTTCTCTGTTAAAAAATATTCAACAATATTCAAATTCTTGAACCAAAAAGTAGAAAACGATATTAATATTGGAGATATAGATATGCGAAACCAAATAAATTCCCATGGCGTTCTACTTCTCGACAATAGTCAACAATACATTTCTTCATAACATGAAATCAAATCCATGCATTAAAGTAAATACAATTAAACATTTAAGGAACAACATGATTGCATATCGAT
This sequence comes from Pinus albicaulis, assembly GCA_034641835.2. NCBI lineage: Eukaryota > Viridiplantae > Streptophyta > Pinopsida > Pinales > Pinaceae > Pinus > Pinus albicaulis. The sequence goes on from CM076577.1 coordinate 376,822,238, forward strand.
TTGCTGAAACATTGCTGTCTTGACACAATTTTTGCATATAACACATTCGTCGTTTCTCACATGCTTTAGTGATAAATGCTTTCAACAATTTGTACATTATCTGTTATCATTAAAATGATTATGTATTATAATATTTCATAAACACTGTTGTTAAAATGCACTAAAAATCGAACCGTTACTGGATTGCTCCACAATGTAAAGAAAGAAAACCTTCATTGTATATACGCAATCACATTCTGATGGTTTATTGTAAATCTGCCATGTGCCTCGAAATTGGAAAAGATATCAATGAAAATTGATTTGTCCACACAATATTGCTCATAGGTAACTTTTCATAGTCGAGGTAATAATTTTTCTAGTTCTACGCCTCTTAGAACACACTGTATTGCAATCCTCTCATTCGCATGTGTGATGCAGTTTAATCAATGAAAATAAACGAATCGAGAATCCTGCTTGCAAACGATACAATAAAACATAGTTTTATTCATATTTATAGCACTTACAATCAAATTACTACATTTGGAACATACAGTCTCAAATGGATTCGTGTATGCACTAGTTGCCATTAGGTTTCCTTGGAAATACTGTGAAATTGACATATAAAACATACGCTTAGCAACATGAAATAAAATTTATTTTTATGTTATAAATAAATAAATAAATAAATATAAATATAAATATAAATATAAATAAATAAATAAATAAATAAATATATATATATATATATATATATATATAGAGAGAGAGATAGAGAGAGAGAGAGAGAGAGAGAGAGAGATAATAACTACAATATGCTAAAGTTTACTGTGCGTATTCCAATGGGTGAAGAAATTTTTTTTTTTTCGACTTTCTTTCCTATTTTCAATGAACATATGCAACTCGATTTTGAAGTTTGGAGAAGTATTTCTTGTTTTTTAACTATTTTTTATTATCGAAATAAACGTGAAAACATTTTTTTGCAACTATCTTTCGATTGAAAGACATGGTGGAACAAGTTTATCACGCACTTGAACCTGTTATATATGGGAAATTCGTAAAAAACACATGAAAATCGTATAATAGATGGAAAACAACTTTGTAATAATGAAATATACAAATAAATCATAACTTATTATTACCCTGTCTTGTTTTGCATTGTCGTCTTTCATTTCCAATACATATTGTTTTCTTGTGTGCATTACCAAAATTGCAATAACAATGACTATGCCAACTAGAAATGATTCTTCGTTACAAGACAAAATTTCAATCGTCATATTTGGAAAGAATTGATACTTTGCACAAACATGACAAATGTTTTCTACAGTGGTAAATCTATTTACACAGATAGTTTTTTCACTATCACCACTATTGTATTTATGCCTTGGAACAATTTCAAAATCTCTGATAGAAACACCAACATTTGCAATAAATTTTGGCTCATTTTTTTCGATAAAATGTGTTGGCACAAGCAATGTTATTGTCATATCGCCTTTCTAATCTGTTAAATATGCACAAAATATTGCTTTTGTCTTGTTTATGCTCATGAATAGGAAAATGCTTCCTGTTATATTGTTACTGATATCTTCCATAAGCAATGACATAGTCTTGATTTATTTTTTCCTAGTCATGAGCATTGAATTGAAATTAATTCAAAGAAAAAGGGAGAAAAAAAAACAAAAAAGAAACCTGATATACTATTGAAAAATCCGCACAAAACTGTAGCTATTTGATTTTGTTTATTCATTGTTTTCTATTCCTTTGGGTTTTCTATTTTGAAATTTGTTTCTGTACTACTTCCCATTGCTATCTCTACAACCTCGTCCATCTCTACTATCACATCATTCACATCTGATATCCTTTTCTCGTTCACAAATAATACATTGAAATCATTTCTTAAAAGGACATTATAATTGATACTAAGTAAATAATACTTCAATATAAGGTTCATAGCTACCATGTATAATATTATTTCTATGGATATAGCTAAGATTCTAAATATATTTTATTTTCAGCAAAACAAGTGTTTTATAGAAATGTTGAATGTACTTTTTTGTTTGTTATTGTTGTCCTGGATCCGAATTTCTAAGTGTTATATGTCTCCTGAAAATTGAAAAAAGATTTATTTTTAGTAATAATTTATAAAAAGATAGCTTGAAAAATAACAAAAGGCACTAGACTGTATTATGTAAATATAATCAAATGGAAATAAATAAAAGATAAACATACCTCTTTGCAAAGTTACCATTGTATTTAATGATATTTGTGTTGCTCGTGTTCATTTTCGCTATTGTGACGATATGAATTAAATCAAATATATAGAATTAAGAAAAATAAGAGATTCTTATTTCACAGTAGACAAGTAATTGAGATGTAAGACCTATACGAAAGTAACATATATTTTGTAAACATGTGTAGCACTATCACTTTATTCGGTTATTGAACTTGGTACATCATTGCTAGAAAAATGTATCATATATTGTATAAATGTTTTAAGTAATCACATCTAGAAGAAATAATGCACTGTTTACTTGATAAAAATGCTATACATTTTGCACCTTTGTTCTAAATGAGCTTGTACTGATAAGAATTCATGACATGTAAGTACCATAACAATATTGTACAACTCAAACAAGGAATCTATTTGTAACTAGCTTTCCCAAATAGTAAAGTAACATCCATTTTTAACATGTATGCTAAAAAGGTTGCATGGTGAACACCCGAAGAATGCTCCTACGAACAAAATAATTATTTTGGTTACAGTTGTCATACTATATTACAAGTATTCAACATACATATTAGACAATCAAGGAATTTCAACATGTAAATAGGAATTTTTTTAGTAAAAAACACTCCATAGCGAATGATCTTTGACCATGAAGCAAGTGCTATAGTCCCTATCGAGGCAGCCATTAACAACAACAACAACAACAACAACAACAAAAATAATAATATTTAATTAATAATAAAAAAAACTATGTAAAACACTGAATAACCAACATATTTCATCCATGTACCAACTTCTACTAATAAATAAAATAAAATTATAAAAACATAGGAAAATAATGTAGAGTAAATGCACTTTGATTGCGAAGTAAATGCTATACTTGCTGCTACTTGCTAGGGACTAAAAAAAAGAATTATCATTAAGTAAATTTAATTTGCTGGTAAAGTTAAAATTAAATTTCATTTGGTCATAACCAACAGATAATTGTATACAGTACAAAATGTGAAAAAATTAAGTACAAAACATGTATTTCCTGGATTCTCTTGATATAACAATTATATGCTACTGTTAAATATAGAATTGCTTCTACAAAATATTTGAGGAATTTAAAACACAATCACCAATAGCAATATCATGAAGAAATATCTATCACACATAACATAGATAATTTACCCAGGGAAGCATATAGCTAAAAATCCCACTATCTTCTATTATGTATTATATCATGGATCATGAAAAAATTACATACAAAGCTTCAATCCAAGAGCTCTCAGTACAAAAGCTAATTGTCTCACATTGTCATACAAAAATTGGCAAGTTCCTCAGCCAATTTACTGTATCCAGATAGCCTGCCTCCGCTGCACAATCCCAAATGATAGCAATCCCTGAATGAATGGAATCCTGCTTTCCTTGAATGTGAAATCCTCATGGGCACATCCAATGTGTTTGTGGTTGCATGTGTGCAACCGATAATGTCACAACTGATAGTCAATCTGTCCCTTTTACCTACATCTCAACTAGGTATCCACTGGATCTGAAATGCATGTAGTTAATAGTAGTAAATATTTAATTGCATGTGAGGCCACTTATTTTGAATTAATTAATAATTAATTCACTTGATCCCTCACCAGTGTATCTTTAGTTACAACTAGCACAACTGAGTTTAACTTACTTAACTGAGTTAAACCACTTAAAAACTTTCATAACTACACTTACAACTCTGTTACAACTTCGAATCACTCAGTTACAACTAATTCCACTTGCATGTCCCACCAACCAACCACTCAACTCAAAATTCCTATAGCTAACTAATTTTCTACTTCAGTTAACTATTTCCAAGTGCTCATTGAGAATAGATTATATTTTATTGTCCAAATATTATTAAGGGATAATAATAGTCGACATGCATCTATAAATAGACATGAAATCTATAATTAGAACTTGCACATACATCTATAAATAGACCTAATCTATAAATATAATTTTCTCATGCATCTATAAATAGACATCCACCTAAAAATATCATGAGGCTCCATCCTAGTGTAGGTGCATAATTTTCACTAGGATCTTCTTGTTGAATCTCAACACTCCCTTTCAATAAGAAAGGGATTATCCTTCACCCTGATACTATCTCTATGGTATTCGAATTTTCTCCTGGTGAGGGCCTTCGTCAGAATATCTACATCCTGATATTCCATAGGAATGTAATGAAGTAACATGATCTTACTCTACACACAATCTCTGATATGATGATACCAGATATCTATATGCTTAGATATATCATGAAACACATGATTAATTGAGAGTTTAATACAACTCTGATTATCACAATGAATCACTGTCAGATCTAAATTAGAACCAAACAAAACAACCAATATATTTCTCATCTAGATAGCCTCACATGTAGCTTGAATCACTACCACGTATTCTGCTTCCGCTGAACTGAGTGCCATGTATCTCTGCTTCGTGTTGTACCAAGAAACAGTTGTAGATCTAATGCTAAAAATCCCCCCTGATGTGCTCTTTCTGTCCGATGGGCTACTTTCCCAATCTGCATTCGTGAAGCCATGAAACTTCACCTAATCCGCCTGTCTGTACCATAAACCATACTTAGATGTTCCCCTCAGGTATGTTAGGACATTCTTGCTTGCCTTCCAAAAGAGCTTGTGTAATATTCCCAAATGGGAAAAGCAGGAATATAGAACAAAATTCTTGAAATAACAGTGTATAACATCACATAAAAATATGATACCAATATGGAACCTTATTATTCATCATAACAAAATAAAATATGTACAAAATAACGGGGCACAAAACATAATACATGAACCAACAAGCCTCCAATAAATAAATCCCCTCAATAATGAGGTGCTGCTACTACAAAAAATGCCGGAAGACTGCTACAACATAGTCATAGGAGCATTGCTACATAAAATAAACATAAAAAATATGAATGGATGACATATGCCTCAAAATATTATGTACATGAAGATAAAGGCTCTATACAACCTCCAACAAGAAACCTAAGAGGGTTTTCATAAAAACACCAATATAAAAGAAATGAATCAAAGCCCTAGGGCTGAAGATTCACTGCAACTACACAACTGGAAATATGTGGCTGATATGATTTCCCAAAGAATGTATCCTCCTCCAATATTCTCTCTTGATGAAACGCTGATCCCTTCACTGGAAACCCTTCTCCCCAAATGGTGTACTAAAACCACCCCTGCAACTTCGCCCTAAAATAACGCAGTCCAAGACTGAAACTGCGCTGTAAGGGTAAATGATAATGTGTCCTGGTGCCAAATGCTACAAATAAGATCTAGGGCCTTCCTTACCGGCCTCCCAATGGAAGGAAACCTTCCTCTACTGAAAATACAACACTGAAAGTGACCCTGTCAATCCTCCACTGCAACACCCTACAACACGACAAAAATCTGAGCAGAAACTGCGCTGTAGCTGAAGACTGAAGCTTGGGCTGATGCCTAGATGTGGAATATACAACTCAATAATTTCTCCTGAGTAGGCACTTGAAGTCCCCCAAAGAAGAGTGTGGGATTCCCGCTCAGGAACACCCTTGTACTAAACAATACAACAGACCCTCCTAAACAACAAAAGCATGCATATAAATATCACCTGAAAAATCCAGATCTAAAAAGATCAAAATAAATAATCATATAACATGCCTTATATGGCTACCTTTCCCTTCCTTATATGCTTTGTGAGCCTTCTCATCTTGGGTCCCACTCATTAAAGACACTACTCACATGGAGACTATCTCCCATTAACTTTGTGCTGTTTCACATTGATGATCCACTCTCTCTGTACCAGAGCTATTGATTTGGTCAACATTGACTTTGTCCACATGTTTTTGCCCCTGTTCACACATGAAGGTGATTTATCCAACTATCATGATGATCCATTTTCACATTAAGAGGGATTTTATTCCTACTAAAGAGATTTATGGGTCTCCCTACCCACTTATTCATCTATCTAAATGACAAAAGAAAAAAATAATATTCCAATTAACTGCATGCTAATTTAGGAATATTACAGTCCTCCCCTCCTAAATGTTGCTTGTCCTCAAGAAACTACAAGGATAGAACTGAAGAGCCTCCTATCCTCCTATAGCATCCTCATGTATTAAGCTTCTCCAAAGAACAAGATGCTTTCTCATCAATATGTCTCGAATTTTCTCTTCCCAAGTGTATAAGCTAGCCTTTGGTGACAAATCCAAATGGCTCTCATCATGAACTAGTGGGATATCCATGGAAGAAACTATATTCTATCTAGAGGCCTTCTTGAGGCATGGAATCTAAAATATATTGGGAACTATCATTCCCATGTGAAGCTCCCATCCCCAAGCTATCATCCACACAAAATGAGTCACCCTCCAAAATGGTAACTCATAGAAAAAATCCTCCACCCTAGGCTCCTACAATGTAGGTGGGATGCATAGTTGAACTTGATAGACCAAATTTTCTATCCCACCCTGTCTCTCTCTCCACTTATGATAAGTGTAGAGTGGGTGCTGATTTTGGGCTGCAATAATGTTGCCTTCAAGAGGCAAGAAGAAAACTAGATCCTCAAATATCCTCTCTGTAGTGTCATGAATCATGCTTGCCCAAACTATCCATATATGATGAATAGGACATCATCACCATATGGCATCCAAATGAGAAATATACTGAAGGTTTCATGTAGTGCTGGAAGGTACCAATAGTTTCCCAAGTGGTTGCAGTGCAATTTTTCTAATTGCTGTTTCATAACATAATATGGCAAGTTGTCTCCCAACAATTTGCTAGTTGTGCATGTCATCTCATCTACTAGTAAATAGTAAATGGCATTGTGTATCAACTGAGCATACAAAGTGTTGTTTAGCCACCTCATACATCAAGGAAAAATAACAGCCAAGTGGAAATCCAAGAGATTTATAAAGGTGGCAGGCTGAGTAAGTTGGAAAGGAATTTGAAAGAGAATCTTCCTAAGGTATAAGCATGGATGTTAGATTTGATTGGCATCATAACACAACAAAAATTGCGTGCAATATTTCATATCGGAACCATGAAGGACAAAGAGCGTTGGAGGGACTTTTCGTCGGACCCAAAGGAGAGTAGTAACGATAAAAAACAAGCCCCCAGAGAAGGTGATGTCACCTTTTGGTGGGCCAATCACATGCATTCCGTGGGGTAGGAGAATGGATTACAAGGCTCCTATGAACCCCGACGAAGTTCTAAGTGGGCCCATCAAGAAATACAGTTGGTGCCGGTAAGTAAAGGTAAGATAATTCTAAGGTGGCGGTACGAAGACTGGTACCTGCCTTAACTCAGCACGTGGCTTTCACCTACCCAGCCGTTGTCAGCCAATAACCCATCACCATGTGTCCCATTGTCGGCGTCCTTATGATGCCAACCCTAAAATTGTCACCATGTATCGTATTAAGTAAAACCTGGTATGATAAAAGCCTGTTTTACTCTCGAAATGTGTAAAATACTGGTTATTAACCGGTTTCTCGCGTAGTGGAGGTTAAAACTCAAGTGTAGAGTCGTTTTCAATCCCGCGTCGCTTTCCTGGGCTACCTTCACTATTCTCAAGTATTTAGTTATTTTCCCATCACAATTTTTTCCCATCTGTTTTTACTTTTCAAATGGTCATGGGGAAAATGAGAACCAAGAAGCTTGAGCCTGAAACCCCGCAAGCCCGTGAGGTCAGGACTATTCCTAGACCCGAACCCTTCATCGATGCCCATGAACAAATCAATGACACAGTGTACCTGTTCTGTGTAGCCCACATCAGACCCGAGATTTTCGAATATTATCTAAAAGGGAAAGACATGTTCAGAGTCGTTGAGTCAGGCCTGTATTACCAAATCGCCTTGACCACATTCCCTATTCTCGAGTTCATTAGCTGGCTTGGGGAGGCCTATGACGAGCGCAGAGACATGTTACTCTCTGCTCAGGGAAATAATTTTTTTCGCATTTCGCCCAAACTCATAAGGAAAGCTATCCGCTACCCTTTCAGCCAAAATTATGTTGAGTTCTCCGAAGTCTCCCTCTCTTGTCAATTCTCAAAGCTAACCCGGGAAGAACAAAGCGGTTTCCTCAACCTCCTCTCAGATTATCACTTATCATATTTCCTGCCCATAGACTCTGTTGGCTTGTCTACTTTCCGAACGAATGTGAAACCTGTCCTAGTGCTCATCTTGGGGTTGTTAGGGTTCCAAGAGGTCAACCAGGTGACTAAAGAGGGTATAGATTTCCTATGGCTCATGATGCAGAAGGGTACCCTTTTAGACATTCCTACTCTCTTAGCTTCGGCTATCCAAACCCATTTTCAAGATATTTCCACTACGGGTTTGCTCAAGTTCTGTTCCCTAGTGTTCTACATGTTCCTATTCGAGCATGTTGATAGATTTGAGAGTCTAGGCCTGAACAGACTCTCAAAGATAAGTTCCCAACCCAGAGCCGTTTTCGAGTGGACCACTTCAGTTCGCCAGCAAGGTGACTAAAGAGGGTATAGCTTTCCTATGGCTCATGATGCAGAAGGGTACCCTTTTAGACATTCCTACTCTCTTAGCTTCGGCTATCCAAACCCATTTTCAAGAGATTTCCACTACGGGTTTCTTCAAGTTCTATTCCCTAGTGTTCTACATGTTCCTATTCGAGCATGCTGATAGATTTGAGAGTCTAGGCCTGAACAGACTCTCGAAGATAAGTTCCCAACCCAGAGCCGTTTTCGAGTGTACCACTTCAGTTCGACAACATCCAGGGGGGAAGGGGTATGCAAGGTTTCTTAATGAGTTCATGTCCATAGCTTATGCCATAATATATGATAATATTCTGCCTAGAATATTTCCTGAGCATAAGGATTGGCTACAGTTCAATGAGGAAGATTTCACAGGGGACTGGTACCTGTTTGATGATTATACTGAGATCAGGGTCTATGGTGCAGAGGTACCTCCCTACCGCCTGCCGGTGTTTCCAGCTATGCGAGTCTTTGCCCTTGAATTTATTCGACAAACCTTGAAGGCTGACTAGATCCACTTTGTGCCTGCGAATAAAGGATACATTATCAAACTCCCAACTTTAGTTGGTCCCTTCACTATAAATTTGAGGCATGCCCTCCCCACCGTGGAGAAATTGCTGCAAGAGATGGATCTTCCATAGGGTAAAGTCTGGCCCTATGACCCTAAGGGAGTCCTCTCCAGTAGGAAGAGGAAAATAAAATCAACTGCATACATACATGAGACTAGGCCCTTCATTGAATGGAGAGCTAATCTTGATACATGGCCTTTGGATGCACAGATGGAGGTCGAGTCTTCATCTGCGGAAGGACAAGGTGACAACGTGTCTATTGGGACAGAGGAACAAGCACAGGCACACACTTCAGGAAGTCATGAAGGCATGGAAACTGACGAGGGTGCTCACCCTCATAAAAAAAATAGAATTTAAGGGTCGGATGATATAGGGGATGAGCCCCCATTCGAGGAAATCCATGAATTTGGGGCTCCTGACATGATGGGTTTTCATATTTCGTTCGATGATTCTTATTTTTCAGTCCCCTCACAGCTCTCACAGGCAATCACGATCGATAAGAAAGAGAAAAGAGAGGAAACAAATGTTAGGAACAGATCTGCCCGGGAGGAATTGAGGGCCGAATTGGCGGGTTTTATGGACAAACATCATTCTTAGCTTACCTCTGTGCTAGACATGGATAAGGAGCAGCTGATACTAGCTATTTAGAAAGCGGCATTACAACCCTTGGTTACAGGTGGCCAATATCGAGCTTTAGAAATAATCCTTAACTTAACTAATATTCCCCTATTGGACAAGGTCGACTTACATAAGTGCATAGGGGATATGCTACGGGTTGAGGTAGTGAAACTTGAAATCGCCCTGAGGAAGCTCGAGCATAAGCATAACTTGGTACTAGAGCACCAAAAGAGAGAGAAGGCTAGCGCTAGGGAAAACAATGCCAAGCTGGAGGCCCTTAATAAAATGATAAGGGATAAAGGAGAAGATAAAGATGTAGTGCGACAACAACTTATTGCCAAGTTGGAGGTGGAGAAATCAAAGCTGAAGTGGAAGCTGAACATGCCTCGTGAAGAGCATGTGCAGAAAATGTGCTGGTGCAGGTGGAAAAGGAAAAATTAGCCCTCACTGACTTGCATTCTAAAGAACAAGAAGACAATGTACAAAAGACCAAGGAGATTGCGGGACTGAATCAAAGGCTGTCAAAATGGCAGGAAAAACATTGGGATCAGCACATATGCATGACCCCTGTGACAGGTGAGCCTTGAACAACCCCAGAACAGCTCGCTAAGGCCCTGTTGGATCTAAAGGTTTTAGAGAATGAGACCCGCTCAGTCTGTCAACAACTAAAGAGGCTAAGTCTACACTGGCAGCGAATCAGAAGGTGATGGTGGCCTTACAAAGGGAAGTGGAAATATTGCGAGGGGAGACTCAGGCACAAGATAAGTCCATTAAGGACTTAGAGTGGAAAATCAAAGGAAACATGGCACTCGTGGAAGTGAGGTGACTGGCTGGATAGACATAATAGCAGAGGTCAGGAAACATTGGAACTTTCCACAATGATGGATGACAAGAAGATTGCAATTCGCTTGTTTAGAACACAGCTACAGGAAGGATGCATAGACGGAGAAGAAAAGGCCACAATGGCCAAGAAATATATTCGGTACCTGAATGAGATCTCTATTGAGGAATTGCGCGTGTAGGGAATCCTTGACCGTTATAGAGTGGTCATGGATGTCAGAAGAGTAATTGAGAAGGAGACTGCATGCGCAAACACACTAGGTTGTTTGACATTAGCCTCAAAGGGAGTGGAGAAATTCGACCGGGAGAGGAACAAGCTGGTAGAAGCAGGTCTCCCACCATGTTGGGATTCACAAATAGGCACATTCTCTGAGCAAACAACCTATGAGCATAAAATTTCATAAATTATGAACAACACGGATGTGCCATTGGAAAGAAAAACCCGACTGAAGGCAAATACAATAATAGCCGCACTGCATAAAGAATTCTTCCTCCTCTTCCAGGATAAGAAATTCCTTGATGTTTGAGTCGATTATACTGAGTTGACCAACATGCAGACCCTTCTTGAAACCTTCGTCACAATGCCATCTCCAGGGAGCATTATTTGGCAAAAGTGCAGCGAATACGCTAATGCTTTGGTTTCTTCGTCCTCTCATCAGTTGCCACCTCCTTCGGCTCGTCCACCGGGGTCCTCTTCATCTTCAGCTCGGTCAAAGATGTCCGCATCCGGGACCCCTCACCGAAACACCAACAGATGAAACTCATGATCTGGCCCACACGACCTATTTTACTTTTATATTTGATGTATTGTAAAAACAGGTGAAATCTTGATTTCACCCCCTGCACTCTTCAATTTTCTGTTATGTTTTTGTTATAGCCTGTGCCAGGCTACACTGTTTGAGATGAGAGGTAATTTTGCCTCATAATCAATTTTGGTTTTTGATTGATACTGGAAACAAACTTATCTTCTAGGGAATATTTGTCTAGGAAAATATTTGCCCTGAGCATTCATGTAATAGACTATAAAATATTGGACCACAGACTGAAAAGAGGTTCCAGATTTTTTAGCAGAAGAAGTGGCATTTTGTGAATTGTCTGTTTGTAATTTTGAGGATCGCTCTTAGTGCATATCTGAAGAGCCATTTTTGAAAAATAATATAAATCTAGTCTGTTGTTTCACTGGATTCCTACTGAGATGAATGAAAAATATGTGTTTTCTTGCAATTGTGATTAAATTTAATGTACATTGTCCTTACATCTGCTTCTAGTTATCATTTTTTTTCGGAATGCGAATGTTCTATAAGTCAGATACGAGTTTATCTTTAATGGTACTCATGTCTTGCTTTTCAGTAACGTTTTAAGTATTGATCAAGGCACGATTCCTGTTTCAAATACCTTTTCATATCGTTATTGTTCTAATTTCATTTTTGGGTGGATTCTTGTGTTGGAATAAGCCCGCCTTTCTTTGATATTCTATAATTTCTCTACACTGTATGCCGCCTTCATTACTTTTATAGCTGTTCATCTGTTTCATATTCGGCCCAACTTGCAACAACTCTTATCGGTTACTGCTTCACGCCCATTTTGATCCGGCCTTTCTCTCTACAGCTAAAACTAATTTCTGACAATATTATTTCTCTGATATCCTAGACCATCTTTCAAAAAATTCCTTAATTCATTTCACATCAGGAGGCCCCTTTATCAACATGGCAAATACCTTTAAAACCTCCCGTTTAAGATGTCCTAGGAACTGGTCTTTAGCAACTCAAGGTTGTCTCTAGGAGTGGCAACATATTTTTGGCACCGTTGTCGGGGATCAAAGTTGAGAATGTTACCCCTGGAATACGACATTACATCCACCCTTCAATCAGGTGATTATGAAGGGTTGAGAGTTGTATACCCCTCACCTTGGCGACTCCACTATTATCTAAAGTCAAATCACTCACAATCTTGGCTTACACTGAGCCCCATCTAAGGTCAAATACCTCCCAGTTGAGAACACCTTTAGTCTCTGACCCTGAAAAAATCACATTCAAGAGGATTTGGAAAGAGAAGAAACCCGTTCAAAATAATACACCCAAATTCTCATTAGAAGACTCTCCGTCCTCTTCCCAAAAGGCTCAAGTCCAAGGTCCTGGTTCTACCGCCCGAGTACTTGAATATCCCCCAGATAACTCTGTTTTGGACAATACTGAGATAAAAGATGAGGCTGAGTCAGTAAATACATCTAGGGTCTCCTTGCATCCTACCCCCGAAGCTGAGGGGGTCAAACAAGTCACCATACTCCAGAGTTCTCCTAAGATAAATATGCAAATTCTGACCTAGCACATACCAATTATCATACATCAGAATCCTCCATAGAATCAACCACCTCCAATGGCTGTACTGAGATTTTTACTTAATAATTATGCCCCACTGGCACTGCATCAAATCCTAAATGATATGCCTCAAGATTATATGAAGCTCTTGCCTTAGTTCACGGGGGAAGACAACAGTGCTGCCCAGAAGCATATTGAAGATTTTTGTGCTTTTGCTGAGAACTTCAATGTGGAACACTTGGATGTAGTGTTGAGGCTCTTTGTCCAATATTTGGATGGATAAGCTCGAAAGTGGTTCAAAAATTTGGATGACCACACTATAACCACTTGGGAGGAGATGGAAAATTTTTTGACACGAAAGTGGGGAGAGAAGAGAGACCATGGTTACATTCTTACAGAGTTCAATGCAATGAAAAATAAGCATAATGAAGATGTAACTGAATTCATAAAAAGGTTCAACAAGTTGTATACTAGCCTACCTGTTGATATGAAACCTCCTTAAACAACATCCAAGGTAGTATTTGTAGGAGTATTTGAGTCCGAGTTTGGCTTCACTTTGAGAGAGAGAAAATCTGCATCTCTAGATCAAGCCCAGATTGATACGCTAGAGGTGGAGGAAAATTTTTCCTCTACTGGAAAGTATAAAGGGAGAATAGATCATGATTTCAGGAGGAGAGGTAAGGAGGAGGCCTCTACCTCTAACCAAGAAAGGGAAGCAACAGACTACAAGATTGAAGAAATGAACAAGATGATCAAAAAATTTTCTATCAAGCTGGTGAAGTTAGAATTGGAAGCAAAAATCTCAGCTTCTTGATCAAATCAAATGGCACCGAACCAAGGTTTCAATCCACAATATCACAAACCTCCATTGCAGATATTGCAGCGAGATAGAAAGGAGCAACAGGATCATATCCAACCTCCTTTGTATCTGGAGGGACAAATGAAAGGACCATCTAAAGGAGGCTCATGAATGTCAGGACGATCAGTTTCTAGCCTATTTAGAAGATGAGGAGTGAGAGCTTACCTTGCAAGAAGAAAAATAAGAGCAAGGGAAGAAAGAAGTGATTGTAGAAGACCCAGACATTGATGATTGTTGCAGACAATTTGTAGACTTCATGGAAGCCTAACTGCATAAGAAGTATGAGCTCAGGTCCTCCAGAAAGAGAACCTGTGTGCAAGAGCAGGAGGGAGAATCTTCATCGAAAGGGCCTACTCAGCCAGATACCATCAACAAAGGCAAAGAGCCTATAAAAAATCCTTTGCATCAAAAAGCTACCACTCCTTCCTCCTCTAAGTCAGTTCCTAAGCCCCCTGTAAATACTAGGGATACCTCATCTATCATGAAATTTCCGGTTCTCCCTAAAGAGCAACCTAAAGAAGGCATCCAAAAGAAGAACCCTGCTATTTTTAATCTCCAAAAAGAATTAGAGAAGATTAATATCCCGGTCTCCTTAGTTGAGCTTTTGAAGCAACCTTCTTATAAAGCTCAGGTGTCTCAATTTATGCTCCCTCATGGATTAGTTCCTCCCCCAGATAGTCTTAACCTCCAAGAAGAGAGACCTATGGTAGTTTTGGCCCACATGTGGAAGAATTGGACTCAGCAACCCCCCCATTCTATGTATCCCTAGTCATTCATGATTTGTTGTTACACAATTGTATGCTAGATTTCGGAGCCTCACAAAACTTGCTACCGTTGTCGGTCATGGAGCAACTAGGGTTGCAAATTACTCATCCATACAAAGATTTGTATTCTTTCGACTCGAAGAGGGTCAAGTGTTTGGGAGTGATCAAGTATTTAGTGGTGAACTTGGCCCATATCCCAGCCAAAAGTGTGGTGATGGACATTGTGGTTGCAGATATCCCAGGCTGTTTTGGGATGTTGTTGTCAATATCATGGGGTTCGAAGATTGGTGGGTCGATTAAAATCAATCTCACCTATGCTACCATCCTAGTATTTGGGAGAGAAGAAAGGAGGCTATATCAGGAATCCAGATTCGTGAAGATGGTGACTAAAGCTGATGGCTCAGTTAATTCCCTTGTGTATAGCAAGGAAGGTGAGTTTTCTTGACTGATGCTGGAGGAGGGAAAAGATTTCTTAGGAACCAACATTCCACCCTTTGAGTCTGAAATAGTTTGCAAGTAATGAAGAGAGGGATATATGGACTTTACATTTTGACGGGGCAAATTCGAGAGAGGGAAATGGAGCTGGAGTCCTTATAATTTCGCCTACTAGACAGTTGGTCCCTTTCTCCTTTAAGTTGGAATACGAAGCTACTAACAATGTGGCCAAATATGAAGCACTGCTCCTGGGGCTGTAGATGGCTAAGAACATGAATATTCAGAGCCTCAAAGTATTCGGAGATTCAGAGCTAGTGGTGAGGCAAATCAAGAATAAATGCCAGGCTAAGCACCCTCAGATTAGAGCCTACACCAATGAAGTATGGGATTTGGTGGAGAATTTATTCTTGGCCTTTAAAATACAATTCATGCCAAGGGATCAAAATCAAATGGCTGATTCACTCACTGTTGCAGCTAGAAATTTTTGCCCATCACAGAACCTGCTCCTCAGGTATGAAGTTGAGGTACGTTATCGCCCCTCTATCCCAAATAACATCAAACACTGGAAGGTGTTTGAATATGAGGAATAGGTGAAACATTTCATAGAAAACATTGGATAATTCTCTAACCTGGTGATTGATGCTGTGGATGAAGAGCCGGAGGAGAAGCCTCAAAACAAGTGGGAAGAGACAGTGGCAGGACACCATTTACTGCAAATAAAAGGGAATGTCATCCCTAGAGGCCTTGTTCCCTTGGAGATACTGTTTGACAAGAATGAAATCCCAATTTAACCCCATCAAGTTGACCCAAGAATCTCAGGTGAAAGATGTAAACATTGGGACGAAGGGAGATCTGAAAATAGTAAAGTTGTCTAAAGGAGTCCAAGAGGAGTATAGAGATCAATACTTTCGGTTATTTCAAGCTTACAAATACGTTTTCGCTTGGTCATACCAAGACTTGAAAACATTTAATGTGGAAATCATACAGCACAAGATCCCACTCAGAGGAGATGCCAAGCCCCATAAGCAGAAACTGAGGCAAATTAATCCATTGTTGCTTCCATATATTGAAAAAGAAATAAAAAAACTGTTGAGGGCCAAGATTATAGTCCCTTTGAGATACTTGGAGTGGGTGGTCAACCTGGTTCCGGTCAGGAAGAAGAATGGGGAAATAAGGCTGTGTGTAGATTTCTGAAATTTAAATAGGGCATCTCTCAAAGATAACTACCCTCTCCCCAAGATGGACCACATATTGCAGAAAGTGGTGGGATCCTCTCAGATGTCTATGATGGATGGCTTCTCTGGATATAATCAGGCGGTGGTTCTCCCTGAGGACCAGAAGAAAACAACGTTCACTATGCCATGGGGAACTTTTATGTATGCCCGTATGCCATTTGGCTTAATAAACGCAGGAGCCACTTTCCAGCAAGCAATGGATATCGCTTTTGTCGGAGAACAAGACAAATTTGTGGTGATATACCTAGATGATATCACTGTGTTTTCAAAGAATGATGCCAAGCACATCGAGCACCTACGCCGAACCTTTGAGAAGTGCCACAGGTATGGCTTATCAATTAATCCTCAAAAGTCCATGTTTGCTCTAGAGGAAGGGAAATTGCTGGGACAGGGGGTGGAAATTGACCGCAAAAGGGTAGAGGTAATCAATGGCATATCATTACCTCGAAATAAAAATGAATTCCAGGTGTTCCTAGGATGAATAAACTTCTTAAGGAGGTTTATCCTGAACTATGTTAAGATAGTTAGACACATCACAAAGATGCTCAGAAAGAACAATGAAGTAAAATGGACCCCTGAGTTGAGAGAGGCTTTCAATAGAATCAAACACGCTTTCGCAGAAGCGCCAGTATTAGCAGGTCCATACTACAGTAAGCCGTTCATGATATTCTCCTTCGCATATCTACACACAATCGCTGTAGTGTTACTGCAAAAGAATGTAGACAGGTATGTGCAATCTATTTCCTTCTTTAGCCAGGTACTACGAGGCGTATAGTTAAAATATAATATTCTCGAGAAGCAAGCATATGCCCTGGTTAAGTCCCTGAAAGCTTTTCGAATGTATGTATTGCAGTCATCCATCACTGATTTTCTTCCCACAGCTACAGTAAAAGATATTCTAATCTAGGGAGATAGTGAAGGCAAGAGAGGCAAATGGATTGCCAATATTCAAGAGTACGAACTGGACATCCGCCCCACGAAGCTCATTAAAGGAAAAGGGCTGGGAAAAATCTTGTTTGAGTCAAATTGTCAAGCATTGGGCATAAATCTGTCCATGGAAGGAGGAGAGGTACCCAAGGGTGTGGAGGTACAACCTGGAATAGAAACCATGGTACAAAAAACGCATATGAAGTACCTCCTCAGCACTTGGTACAAAAATATTGTAGAATATCTCCTAACTCTCAGGTGTCCCTTAAATTTTGACAAGGCAAAGTACCGTACCCTGAGGTTGAAATCTCAGAAGTACATTGTGGCCAATGGGTGACTGTATTGGAAGGATCCTTTAGGAATTTTTCTCCTATGTCTTACAGAGTCGGAAGTGGAGGAAGTAATGGTTGAATTTCATGAAGGCATTTCCGGGGGAAATTACAACTAACGATCCACTGCTCATAAGATATTGAAGCCTGCTTTCTTCTGGCCTCAGATATTTGGAGATGTGCATGCTTGTGTTCAGGCATGCGAAAAATTCCAAATGTTCATAGAGAAGCAGAAGTTCGCTCCCCTATCGATGATACCGGTACATATCGAAGAACCTTTCCAGTAGTGGGGCATTGATTTTATCAAGGAAATTCATCCTGCATCAAGTAGTCAACACAAGTGGATCTTCACTGCCATTGACTACTTCAATAAATGGGTAGAGGCGATACCCACGAGAAATGATACTAATGCAATCATGATCAAGTTCATGGAGGAGAACATAATATCAAGGTTTGGGTGTCCAGCCAAGATTGTCACAAACAATGCTCAAGTTTTCAAGTCCACCAAGTTCAGTAATTTCTGTCAGCAGTATAATATCACTTTGGGGCACTCTACAACCTATTACCCCCAGGGGAATTGGTTGGCCGAGTCTTCGAATAAAACCTTGGTGAGGGAATTGAAGAAGATCATAAGCGAAAATCAGAGGAACTGGGATTCCCAGCTAAAATTCGCACTCTGGGCGAACCATATTACCAGTAAGAGGTCCACGGGTAAGTCTCTCTATGAACTAGTATATGGCCGAGTAACAGTGTTTCCCATTCAGCTTGCCTTACTTGTTGCTAGATTTTTACAAGACAGCCAAGAAGAGCTGAATGACCTCACTCGGAGGATGAACAAGCTGGTCAAGTTGGAAGAAACGCAAACCCAAGTAAATAGCAAGCTATCAGATTATCAGGAGAAGATGAAAAGATTTTTTGATCAACGAGCGAAAGATAAAGAAATGCAAGCATAAGACCTTGTGCTGAGGTGGGATGTCAGGAGAGCAGATAAGGGTAAACATGGAAAGTTCGACCCCCTATGGTTTGGACCATTCAAAATTGCTGAGGTGAAAGGAGACAATAAGTTCATATTGGAAAATTTGGAAGGTGATCTGATCAAAGTGCCCGTGAATGAGTAGTTCTTGAAACCTTACTTCTAATACTAACAAAGGCCTCAGTGACCCGTTGTACATATCCCTCATATTGTATATACTTTTCATTTTTATGTTTCTATTTATGTTTTTGTTCAATTCATCATATAAATTCTTGAAATTTTGAAGGAGCCCTAGATTTACTAATGGATGTATAGGCGAAAGGTCTGCGAGGTTCTTAACACCCTCGAGGACGTGCATATCATCCCCTGGTGGAGCCAATGTTGTTTAGCCACCTCATACATCAAGGAAAAAGAGCGGCCAAGTGGAAATCCAAAAGATTTATAAAGGTGGCAGGCTGAGTAAGTTGGAAAGGAATTTTGAGGAGAATATTCCTAAGGTATAAGTACAGATGCTAAACTTGATCGGCATCATAAAAAAATAGAAAACCGCGTGCAGGACTTCATATCGGAACCATTAAGGACAAAGAGCATTGGAGGGACATTCCGTCAGCCCAAAGGAGAGTGATAACGATAAAAAACAGACCCCCAGAGAAGGTGACGTCACCTTTTGGCAGGCCAATCACATGTGTTCCGTGGCGTGGGAGAATGGATTACAAGGATCCTATGAACCCCGCCGAAGTTCTAAGTGGGCCCATCAAGAAATATAGTTGGCACCAGTAAGCAAAAGGTAAGGTAAGTCTAGGGTGGCGGTATGAAGACCAGTACCTGCCTTAACTCGGCAAGTGGATTTCACCTACTCGGTTGCTGTCAGCCAATAACCCATCATCACGTGTCCCATTTTCGGCGTCTTTATGATGCCGACCCTACAGTTGTCAACATGTCTCGTATTCTGTAAAACCCAGTTTGATAAAAGCCTGTTTTACTCTCGAACTACGTAAAATACTATTTATTAACTGGTTTCTCGCGTAGTGGAGGTTAAAACTCAAGTGCAAGGTCATTTTCAATCCCACGTCACTTTCATGGGCTACCTTCACTATTCTTGGGTATTTAGTTATTTTCCCGTCGCACTTTTTTCCCTTCTATTTTTACTTTTCAAATGGTCATGGGGAAAATGAGAACCAAGAAGTTTGAGCCTGAAACCCCATAAGCCCGCGAGGTCAGGAATGTTCCTGGACCCGAACCCCTCATCGACGCCCATGCATGGATCCATGACCCCGTCTACTCGTTCTATGTAGCCCACATCAGACCCAAGATTTTCGAATATTATATAAAAGGAGAAGACATATTCAGAGTCATTGAGTCAGGCCTGTATTACCAAATCACCCCGACCACATTCCCTGTTCCCAAGTTCATTCGTTGGCTTGGTGAGGCCTATGATGAGCGCAAAGACATGTTCCTCTCTGCTCAAGGCAATAAGATTTTTCGCATTTCACTTGAACTCATAAGGAAATCTATCCACTACCCTTTCAACCAAAATTATGTTGAGTTCTCCGAGGTCTCCCTCTCCTGTCAATTCTCAAAGCTACCCTGGGAAGAAAAAAGCGGTTTCCTTAGACTCCTCTCAGATTCTAGCCTATCATCTTTCCTGCCCATGGTCTCTGTTCCCTTGTCTACTTTCTGTATGAATGTGCAACCTGTCTTAGTGGTCATCTCGGGGTTGTTAGGGTTCCAAGAGGTCGACCAGGTGACTAAAGAGGGTATAGCTTTCCTATGGGTTATGATGCAGAAGGGTACCCTTTTAGACATTCCTGCTTTCTTAGCTTCGACTATCCAAACCCAGTTTCAAGAGATTTCCACTATGGGTTTGTTCAAGTTTTGTTCCCTAATGTTATACCTGTTCCTATTTGAGCATGCTGATAGATTTGAGAGTCTAGGCCTGAACAAACTCTCGAAGATAAGTTCCAAACTCAGAGCCATTTTCGAGTGGACCGCTTTAGTTCTCCAGCAGCCAAGGGGGAAGGGGTATGCAAGGTTTATTAATGAGTTCATGTACATATCTTATGCCATAATACATGAAAACCATCTGCCTAGAATATTTCCTGAGTAGAAGGACTGGCTACAGTTCGATGAGGAAAATTGCACAGGGGACTGGTACCTATTTGATTATTATACTGAGATCAGGGTCTATGGTGTAGAGGTACCTCCCTACCTCCTACAGGTATTTCCATCTATGCGAGCCTTTGCCCTCGAATTTATTCGATAAACCTTGAAGGCCAACTAGATCCACTTCGTGCGTGTGAAGAAAGGATACATTCTCAAACTCCCAACTTCAGTTGGTCCCTTCACCATAAATTTGAGGCATGCCCTCTCCACGGTGGAGAAATTGCTGCAAGAGATGGATCTTCCACAGGGAAAAGTTTGGCCCTATGACCCTAAGGGAGTCCTCTCCCATAGGAAGAGGAAAATAAAATCAACTGCATACATACATGAGACTAGGCCCTTCATTGAATGGAGAGATAATGTTGATACATGGCCTTTGGATGCACAGATGGAGGCTGAGTCTTTAGCCGCTAAAGGAAAAGGAAATAATGTGTCTATTGGGACAGAGGAACAAGCACAGGCAGGCAATTCAGGAAGTCACGAGGCATGGACACTGACGAGGGTGCTCACCCTCATAAAAAACAGATAACTGAAGGGCCAGATGATATATGGGATGAGCCCCCATTCGAGGAAATCCCTGAATTTTGGGCTCCTGACATGAATAAGTTGGGTTTTCATATTTATTTCATTGATGATTCTTTGACAGCTCCCTCAGGGCTCTCACAGGCAATCACAATCGACAGGCAAGAGACAAGAGAGTAAATAAATGTCAGGAACAGATCTGCCTGGGAGAAATTGAGGGTTGAATTGGCGGGTTTTGTGGACAAAAATCATTCTCGGCTTACCTCCGTGCTAAACATGGATAAGGAGCAGCTAATATTGGCTATTCAACAAGCCGCATTATAGCCCTCAGCTACAGATGGCGAATATGAAGCTCTGGAAATCATCCTTAACTTAAATAATATTCCCTTATTGGATAAGCTCGACTTACATAAGTGCAGGGGATATGCTACGAGTTGAGGTAGTGAAACTTGAAATTGCCCTGAGGAAGCTCGAGCATAAGCATAACTTGGTACTAGAGCACCAAAAGAGAGAGAAGGCTAGTGCCAGGGAAAACAGTGCCAAGTTGGAGGCCCTTAAGAAAACGATAAGGGATAAAGGAGAAGATAAAGATGTAGTGCGGAAATAACTTATTGCCAAGTTGGAGGTGGAGAACTCAAAGCTGAAGCGGAGGTTGAACATGCCTCATGAAGACCATGTGCAGAAAAATGTGCTGGTGTAGGTGGAAAAGGAAAAATCACCCCTCGCTAACTTGCTTGCTAAAGAACAAGAAGGCAATGTACAAAAGACCAAGGAGATCGCGGGACTGAATCAAAGGCTATCAGACTAGCAGGAAAAATGGGATCAACACATATGCATGACCCCTATGACAGGTGAGCCCGGAACAACCCCATAACAGCTCGCTAAGTCCCTGTCAGATCTGAAAGTATCAGAAAACGAGATCTGCTCAGTTCGTCAGCAATTAAAAGAGGCTGAGACTGCACTGGCAGCGAATCAGAAGGTGATGGCAGCCTTACAAAGGGAAGTGGAAAAATTGTGAGGGGAGACTCAGGAACAAGATAAGTCCATCAAGGAATTAAAGGGGCAAATCAAAGGAAACATGGCACTCGTAAAAGTGAGGAAGTTGGTCTGGAACTTTCTCACAATGATGGATGACAAGAAGATTGAAATTCACTTATTCAGAACACAGCTGCAGGAAGGACACACAGACGGAGAAGCAAATGTTGTAATGTCCAAGAAATATATTCAGTACCTGAATGAGCTCTCTCCTGAGGAATTACGTGCGCAAGGAATCCATAACCGTTATAGAGTGGTCTTGAATGTCGGAAGAGTAATTGAGAAGGAGACCGCATGCACAAACGCACTAGGTTGTTTGACATTAGCCTCGAAGGGAGTGGAGAAATTCGACCAGGAGTGGAACAAGATGGTAGAATCAGGTCTCCCACCATGTTGGGATCCTCAAAGGACCTCGTTCTTTGAGCTAATGGCCTATGAGCAGAAAATGTCAGAAATTATGAACAACACAGATGTGTCATTGGAAATAACAACTCGGCTGAAGGCAGATACAATAATAGCCACGCTGCGTAAAGAATTCTTTAGGAGTCCCATGCATTATTTAGGAGATGCATGAGGAGGAGGAGACTTATACCAGCACTGGTGTAGTAGTAGAGGAGTAGCCATCATCATCACCAGTAGTTGGAGGAGTCATTACACCGGAGGGAAGAACCCTAACATTTTGGTTTTTGATTGATACTGGAAACATACATCGAGGAATTGCTAATATAAGGACCTAACATTTTGGTTTTTGATTGATACTGAAAAAAAAAATTGCAAAGTGGTATTGATCTCTTGACATTTAGAGTCCCATGCATTATTCAGGAGATGCATGAGGAGGAGGAGACTTATACTAGCGCTAGTGCAATAGTAGAGGGGCAACCATCATCATCACCAGTAGTTGGAGGAGTCATTAAATTGGAGGGAGGAACCCTTGTAGTAGTACAAGATGTTCCCAAGCTTTACCAAGGTATGCAAACATTTCCACCTCCTATTATTTCAACACATCATATGGAGGATTGTAGGAACATTCCATCATGGAAAATGCATGACCTAGGGTTAAAGCACATTGTTGATTTGGAGCAGCAGACTATCACTACGCAGAGGACCCTTGACTTGTTCAAGGAGGAGATATATAACCATCCTGATTATTCATTGATGAGCTGCACACAACACTTTGGGTTGGAGTGTAGAATTTTAGAGGATAGGATGAGCATTATCCTAGGAAATCCAATGTATAATTGTATGTTTTGCATTTTGCATGATCATGAGACATGAAATGCACCATCATGGAGATCAGTAGTGCTATCATTGAGCATCAGTGATGAATTGGGGGCCAAACTAGTATTGGGACATTCTGATGACCAGTATACTTGTGTAGTATTGGATAGGCAGATGGTTGATGGAGGAAATCTTACGATGGATGACATCTCCCATTATTATGATGGATCCTTCTTGATGAGAAATTCATAGCTCAATGAGAAGTTTTTTCCTACAATATGTTTGCATCCTTATGGGGTAAACTTGGTCATTGAGGAGTGGTCTTCATTTGGATATCTCCAGGAGGTTCTGATTCAACATCCCATGAAGTGCAAAGGTAGTAATCTGATTTGTGAGGATGGTATTCTCCATTGGAGGGATACAAATTTTGAGCATGGAAGGAGACACCCACATTTGGATGGATGGGTGAGGATGGCGAGAAAGGGGTTGGTGAGCCACTTGCAGATCTATGACACAGGGTAGCAGGAGGCATGGTTGTGTTGGATACTCTTGCAAGAGTTTGGCCATCATATGACATATCCTATTTCTAGAGGTATGTTATGGTTTGGGTCTTTGCATGGCACCCATATGTTATAGCAACAGAAGATTTGGTTGTATGGGGAATTTTACAAGTCAATCATCATGATGTTACTCCATGACTTGTATGATGATGAGATGAGGAGGCAACAAGAGTTGTTGTTGCTTTGGATACTTTTGGGAGAGTATGGGCTGATTTTATCCCACACTTTTTATGATGTTGCAGGAGTAGATGGTGACACAATCATGGTGCAAAGGTTATACTCCTTAGATTTGGAGCATCAGGAGGTACTTCCACTTTGGAAGGAATCTCCCATATATAACAGCATTATGGTAGATGACTTTGGCATTTGGCATGTCAAAGAATGGAGCTATGAGATGACAGGAGCCTTATTACCAAGGCCAACATCGCTGTCACTTGGGAGCTTGGGTTTGTTGATGGAGTGTTCCTAGGATCACTTCACATATGATGCACTTGACGGACAAGTAGGAGATGAGAGTGATGGAGTAGTGGATGGAGACATCTATTACCATGATGTGGTCTTATTGACTTGGATCTCCAAGCATAAGAAGAAGACCTTGTATGCAGTACATGGTTCAGTTCTTTCCATTCAAAAGGATCTCACGAAGACATATCAGACCACTATGGAGAGATCATCCATGGATCTCATTATCATCTTACTATTAGTACATGGTAAGAAATGTATTTTTTCACTTCTTGATCATCTAACACAATATTGTCATTCTCTTTCCATTTATATACGGTGCATTACTCCACAAGAGGGAAAGTTTTTATTTGGGCTCCATGGTCTTTCTAATACCAACATCTATGATGTATATAACCATTTCTTTTATGGCTTTGGGCAAGTGTTGTGCTATTATTTGTGTTGTCACTCCTAGAGACATCCTTGAGTTGCTAAAGACCAATGCCTAGGACATCTTAAGACAAGAGTTTTTAAAGGTATTTTCCATGCTGATAAAAGGGCCTCCTGATGTGAAATGAACTAAGGAAGGTTTTGAAAGGTGGTCCAGGATATCAGAGAAAGAATATTGGAAGAAATGAGTTTTAGCTGTAGAGAGAAAGGCCAACTCAAAATGGGCTTGAATTAGTCACCGATAAGAGCTGTTGCAAGCTAGGCCGAATATGAAAAAGATGAACAATTATAAAAGTAATGAAGGTGGTATACTATGTAGAGAAATTAGAGAATGTCGAAACAAGGCGGCCTTATGCCAACATAATAATCCACCCATAAATGACATTAGAAGAATAAAAATATGAAAAGGTATTTGAAACAGGAATTGTGCCTCAAGAAATATTTAAAACGTTACTGAAAAGCAAGACATGAGTACCATTAAAGATAATTTCATATCTGACTTATAGAACATTCGCATTCCGAAAACAATGATAACTAGAAGCAGATGTAAAGACAATGGAAATTAAATTTAATCACAATTGCAAGAAAAAAAATACTGTTCATTCATCTCAGTAGGAATCCAGTGAAACAACATATTAGCTTTATATTACTTTTCCAAAATTTCTCTTCAGATATGCACTAAGAGCGATCCTCAAAATTACAAACAGAGAATTCACAAAATGCCACTTCTTCTTCTAAAAAATCCGGAACCTCTTTTCAGTCTGTGGTCCGATATTTTATAGTCTATTACATGAATGCTTAGGGCAGATATTTTCCTAGACAAAATATTCCCTAGAATATATGTCTCTTTCTATTATCGGATGTAGCAGGAAGAATGCATCCAACTCCATTCCCCAAGCCCTTGCTGTGCATGTGGATGACCCATCAAATGTATACAATAGAAATCTATTGTACTTCCCCCTTCTATAGTTGCACGGTCTCCTCTCTTCTTTGATCTGAATAAACTGTGGGAGAGTTAGATTCTCTGTGAAAGCCCTTGATTGAGACTTATACTTTGCAAGATAATCCCTTAGAATCTCATGATCTAAGTTTCCTCCATCTCCATGCCTTCCATATTATTCTTTAAAAGAAAAGGGAATAGTGTATTTATTTGGAGTTCTATGCAATACCAATTCTTTCTTCTGCTGATAGGAAGTGCATGGGCCTTCCTCATCTTAAAACACTCTACAGGTCTCATTGCATCTCTCCTCTCTCACCTGCTTGACCTCCTTGGAGAGGTTCTTCATAGATCTGAAAATATATGAGGCAAAGCTCATTCCTTCCATCATTTTAGATCTCTTCTTCTTCTTCTCCTGCTTCTTCTTCTTATTCTTATGATAACATATTGGCTAAAACTAACAGGTTGAGCCAAGATTATGCTCTGATACCACTGTAGTATTCGGAAATGGGAAAAGCAGGAATATAGAACAAAATGCATGAAATTACAGTGTATAACATCACATCAAAATATGAGACCAATATGGAGCTTTTTTATTCATCATAACAATAGCAATCATGTACAAAATAATGGGGCACAAAACATAATACATGAACCAACAAGCCTCCAATAAATAAATCCCCTCAATAATGAGGTGCTACTACTACACAAAACGCCGGAAGACTGCTACAATGCAGCCATAGGAGCACTGCTACAAAAAATGAACATACAAAAGATGAATGACTGATATATTCCTCAAAATATAATGTACATGAAGATCAAGGCTCTATACAACCTCCAACAAGAAACCCAAGAGGGTTTTCATAAAAACACCAATATAAAAGAAATGAATAAAAGCCCTAGGGCTAAAGATTCAATGAAACTGCACAAATGGAAAGATGTGGCTGATATGATGTAGCAAATAATGTAGCCTCCTCTAATAGACTCTCCAGATGAAAGTCTGATACCTTCACTGGAAACCATTCTCCCCAAATGGTGTATTGAAACCACCCCTGCAACCTCTCCCTAAAATAATGCAGTCCAAGACTGAAACTGCGCTGTAGGGGAAAATGATAATGTGGCTTGGTGCCAAATGTTGCAAATAAGATCTAGGGCCTTCCTTGCTAGCCTCCCAATGGAAGGAAACATTCCTCCACTATTATGGGAAATGTTACCCTAAGGTCTTGGGTTGATAAACCTTCACAGATCAAGGGCATGTCATCACAAGAAGGACTCAATTAACCAATTTCTATGCTTTAAACTAGAAAGTAAGGATTGCAAATCTTACCCATTTATCTTTCGTTTGTAGTAGATCTTGCTGGGTTCAAACCCCCTGCAACTCCTTGTGCTCTAGAACCTGTAAACTAGAAAAGAACAAGCACAAAAACCTAGCTGTACAACATATATATGTTCTATATGTTAGAAAAAATCATGCATAATATCATAAAAACAACAATAAATAAACTATTTAAGAACATTAATCATGTATAAGAGATATATGACACGTGAACATTAGGAACAAGATGGAACTTCTTTTATTGATCACCTGAAATCACCTGAAATCTGCCATGACCTTGAGCAAACCATCCTTTGGATCTGTCCAAACCTAGCCTCACAAAACTTCTTCCATGAATAGTGCATAATGGATGTCACAAGGATGAAGGTGGACATCTCAAGGAAATAAGGGTTTCCTGAAAATCTGGGAAGTGCAAGAGGCACAGGGGAAATATCCGACTTGATCAGGGCTATAACAGGGTATAATATCTATAATTCTCTCTCTTTCTCCCTTAGGCCATTCCCTTGAGGGGTATTTATACCTCCTCAAATTAGTTTTTTTTTTTTTTTTTTTTTTAATTTTTTAATTTTTAATTTTTTTAATTTTTTTAATTTTTAATTTATTTATTTATTTATTTATTTTTTCAGTTGGGAATAGTTAGGCCATGGGCTGGGGTAGTTAAGTTACAGGAAAATCGTAAAACCCGCCTCAAAAAAAGGGAAATTTTATATTTTTTAATATTTTAAATAGCATACGCGGGTTCGTTATGTATGGACTCGAGTGTATACGTAGAAAAGTTTGGGCAGAGTCGTGTATGGATTTTAAAATACTATTTTTTGAGAAATGTGACCAATTCTAAATGGAAGGGATGCCTAAGGCCAAAGCATAAGTCATCAAGTATATAATAGTGATAAATGATGCTATAACATCCACTGAAAATACAACACTGAAAGTGACCCTCTCAATCGTCCACTGCAACACCCTGCAACACAACACAACTCTGAACAGAAACTGCAATGTAGTTGAAGACTAAAGCTTGGATTGATGCCTAAATGTGGACTATACAGATCAATAATCTCTCCTGAGTAGGCACTCGAAGTCCCCCGAGGATGAATCTGGGATTCCCGCTTGGGAACACCCTTGTACTAAGTTGTACAATAGATCCTGCTAAACAACAAAAGCATGCATAGAAATGTCATCTGACAAATCCAGATCTAAAAAGACAAAAATCAATAATAATCTAACATGCCTTCTATGGCTGCCTTGCCCTTCCTTATATTCTTTGTGAGCCTTCTCATCTTGGGTCCCACTCATTAAAGACACTACTCACATGGAGACTATCTCCCATTAACTCTGCGTTGTTTCACATTGATGATCCACTCTCTCTATACCAGTGCTATTGATTTTGTCAACATTGACTTTGTCCACATGTTTTTTCCCCTGTTCACACATGGAGGTTCTTTATCCAGCTATCATGATGATCCCTTTTCACATTAAGAGGGATTTTATTCCTACTAAAGAGATTTATGGGTCTCCCTACCCACTTATTCATCTATCTAAATGACAAAAGAAAAAATTAATATTCTAATTAGCTGCATGCTAATTGAGGAATATTACAACTTGGTAGGCTTAACCATCACTTGAATCAGCTGGTTAACCACATAGAAAATGTTCAATCTCATGTTCACTAGATACATTAGCGAACCCACTAACCGTTGATAGACAATATCATCCACTACCTCTCTAGAAGTAGCATCCTCTTTCCTCCAGTTTCCTGGAAGAGGATTATCCATGGGTTTGCATCCCTCCATGTGAAACTTACCCAATATCTCCCTTGAATACTTGCCTTGATACATAAAAAGTTCACCATCTCGCTGCCATATTTCCAATCCAAGGAAGTAATAAAGGAGGCCCATATCCTTAATCTCGAACTCCTTTGAAAGGTCCTCCTTGCATGAGTGTATCAGCTGCTCATCACTAGTCAATATTAAATCATCAAAATAAAGAAAAATGATTAAAAGATTACCCTCCACCACAATTTGTTATAGGTTTGCATCCACTTCACTTTTGGTGAAGCCCAATCCGGTGAAATAACTGTCTATCCGAGTGTACCAAGCACGAGGTGCTTGCTTCAACCCATACAATGATCTTTTGAGTTGGCACAAATGTGACTCGCTACTGAAGATCTCAAATCCTTTAGGCTGCTCTATGTACACCTCTTCCTCAATGATCCCATTGAGAAACAGAGTCTTCACATCTATCTGATGAATGCGCCAGCCCATCTGCGTTGAGAGAGCAAGGATGGTCCTTATGGAATAATACCTTGTGACAGGTGAAAAGGTTTCTTAATAATATATCCCCTCTATCTGTGAGAAGCCCTCGGCCACAAATTTGGCCTTGTATTTTCAACACTCCCATAAGAAGCTTGCTTTACCTTGTAGATTCATCTCGAACCCACCATTGATTTATCAATGGCCTTGGAACAATTTTCCAAGCGCTGTTTTTGACATTGGAGTAATACTCCTCCACCATTGCATCTACCCATGTGGGATCCTACATTGCTTCCTGAAAAGAAGATGGATTAGTCACAATAAATTTGATCATGAGAGCCATGTATCTAATAAATCGGTCATGATACTGTATTTATCTGTGTTGTGAAGTAGGGGCTCCTAAATTTTGTGCAACATCAAGTCTCAACCTATCAACTTCTATGGTATGCCTTCTTCCAGTTATGATGGTTGGATCTATGTGAGTGGAATCCTCCACTCCATGAACCTCCTCCTGTGGCTGATCCACATATAGAGACTCATCTTTGGGAACCAACAGTTCCTCCTCCGCATGCAATTATAGCTCCCTCTCAAGTGACAACCGCATGGATTTTCCCTCATCAAATTTTATATTCCGTCGCACCACAATCATTCGACTATTTGGAAAATAAAAATGATAATTTTGGGGTGTTTCTATGTACCCCACAAATATCCCAACTTCAGCAGTCGGCTCTAGCTTCTTCCTAGTGTCCTTGGTCACATGCACATAAAAAGATGAGACAAAAATCTTAAAGTGTGAAACATCCAGTTTCTTACCAGTGAAATATTCTTCAGGTGTAATCATGCCAAGTACTCTATGAGGACAATGGTTTTACACATAAACCATAGTGTTGCATGCTTCTGCCCACAAATGCATTGGTAGGCCCTAATCATGCAACATCGCTCATGCTGCACCCACGATCGTTCTGTTCTTCCTCTCTGCGACCCCATTTTTCTGTGGGTTATGAGGCGCTATGAGTTCTCTTCGAATACCTTCTTTGCTGCAGAAGTTCTTGAATTCGTTAGAGATGTATTCTCCACCATTATCGCTCCTCAGAGCCTTCACTTCCTCGAATTTTTCTCCACCAGTTCTTTAAACTCACATAACTTAGAGAATGTTTGATCTTTCTTCTGCATGAAGAAGATCCAACACTTATGAGAAAAATCATCAACAAATATTACATAGTGCTTATGTTTTTCTATTGAAGCAACCGAGAAAGGACCACACACGTCTGTGTGAACTCTCTCAAGGATCCCTGAAGCACGGTTCTTCTTTTCATGAAAGGTGGACTTTACATACTTCCCCATGGTGCAACCCTTGCACTAATCTAACTGAGCAAGTGTTCCCATTGGAAGTCTAGTAGATATTTGCTGCATGACTTTCAAGGCTCCATGATGAAGATGGCCCAATTTCCTGTGCCACAATTCTCTCTCATCCCGGCTTACCACTTTTTCCTCCTTTCCCATCATGGCAGCACAATCATCTACCTTCATCTTGTAGAGATTATTAACTCGAATCCATATCCTCTTTTCTTGAACTGTTTTTTTATGTCGCAGGAAAGCTTTTCCATCGCTCAAAACAACGTCATAGCCTCTGTCCTCCAACATTGCGACTGAGACCAAATTTTTCTTCAGACCTGGAACATGCATAAAATCTTTCAATTGAAATGGTTTACCTGAATCCCTCGGAAAGGTCATGGTACCAATGTCAGTCACACTGTATGGTCCATCATCGTCCATCTCTATATGCATTTGGAGATCTTTCTCCTCTAAGTCACTGAAAATTTCCTTATCTCCCGTCATGTGAAAGAAAGCGCCACTATCCAAATACCAAACCAATCCCAATGTAATTGAAACCATGCATGCCATCAAGGAGGAGTCAAGTTAAAATTGTGAGGCATGGGCCTCACCATCTTCAACTCCAGCAGCCTTCTCGTTCTTCTTCTTTTTGTGGACAGTTAGTAGCAAGATGCCCATGTTCGTGACAGTGAAAACACTTCACATTGGACATATCCAGCTTCTTTCCTTTAGCCTCAAATTTAGAATGGAATCTCTTCCCCTTCCCCTTCTTCACATTGGCATCCAAAGCAAAATCCTCTTCATCATCATGCTTTAATGAAGAGCCATCTCTAGTGTTCTGCCTGAACTCCTCCTGCACCAGATCCGACCATAGTCGTTCCCAATCCGATAATTTTTCCTGTTCGTTGACAGAGTCTTCATAACTGTTACAACTCTTAGGAAGTCCCAAGAGAGACAAGCTCACCAAATAATCATCAAAAATAGTTATTCCCACACTCCCCAGTTCATCCCGACATTGGACAAACTTCGTGAGATACTTTGAAATGTTGTTGCCCTTTTCCATCTTGATCTTCCTGAGTTTATCTGTGAGCGCCAATTTCCTATGGTTGCTGTTGCTTTGGAAAATATTTGTCAAAGCCTTCCATATAGCATATGGTGTGGCTTTCCCATGTAGGCTTAACACAATGTGGTCTCATACTCCCTCCAATAGAATCCTCCTTGCCTTTTCCACTTTCTTTTGGCAAGCATCAAGTAATGCAACATCTGTCGAAGTAGGCTTAGGAACATCATTGTCAATGAATTCCTTCAAGCCATTGTCTTCGAGTACTGACTCCATCCTGTCCTTCCAAGCAATGTAGTTAGAGCTGCCCTTGAGTGCATACTCTAACCTCAAGCCATTGAAAGCCATTTCGATGTTAAATCAGCTGTAGCACCAAGAAAGTATTTCTGCAAATTCGAATTCTTTCCACCAACAAACTCAGCTCCTGCTTCAAAATTGCAATAAACTTTGCTCTGATACAATGTAGAAATTTAATACAAAATATATATTTCCTGGATTCTCCTAATCTAAAAATTATATGCCACCATTAAATATAGAATCGCTTCTACAAAATATTTGCGGAATTTAAAAAATAATTTTCAATAGAAATATCAATCACACATAACACAGATAATTTACTCGGGGAAAGCATATAGCTAAAAACCCCACTATCTTCTATTATGTATTATATTATGGATTATGAAACAGTTACATACAAAGCTCCAATCCAAGAGCTCTTAGTACAATAGCTAATTGTCTCACACTGTCATACAGAAATTGGCAAGTTCCTTAGCCAATTTACTGTATCCATACAACCTGCCTCCACTGCGCAATCCCAAATGATAGCAATCCCCGAATGAATGGAATCCCACTTGCCTTGACTGCGCAATCCTCATGGGCACATCCAATGTGTGTGTGGTTGCATGTGTGCAACCAATAATGTCACAACTGATAATCAATCTGTGCCTTTAACCTACATCTCAACTGGGTCTCCACTAGATCTGACATGCATGTAGTTAATAGTAGTAAATATTCAGTTGCATGTGAGGCCACTGATTGTGAATTAATTAATAATTAATTCAATTGATCTATCACTAGTGTATCTTCAGTTACAACTAGCACAACTGAGTTAAACTACTTTACAACTTTCATAACTACACTTCCAACTCTGTTACAACTTTGAATTACTCAATTATAACTAAGTCCACTTGCATGTCCCACAAACCAACCAATCAAATTGAAATTCCTATAGCTAACTGATTTTCCACTTTAGTTAACTATTTCCAAGTGCTCATTGAGAATAGAATATTGTTTATTGTCCAACTATTATTAAGGGATAATAATAGTCGACTTGCATCTATAAATAGACATGCAATGTATAAATATAACTTGCACATACATCTATAAATAGACCTCATCTATAAATAGATTTTTCTCATGCATCTATAAATAGACATCCACCTAAAGATATCCCGAGGCTCCATCCTAGTGTAGGTGCATAATTTTCACTAGGATCTTCTTGTTGAATCTCAACAAAACGAGACTGTTTTTGTCATATATGAAAAAATGTCATAAGTGATGCTGCCTGATTTCATTATCGTTATATCAAAGTACATGCTAAAGCTAACTTAAAAGCTAGTGATTATTGCTAAACAAGTTACATTATGTGGAACTATTAAAGATTATATGAAACCTTAATGGTTTACCATCTTTAGGGAATTACGAACGTTACATTGCTATTTAATTTAATTTGCATATGTGCAGAATTGCAGTGAAGCACATTGTGCAGAGGAAGCTTTTTAGTTTTCATTGTCAGATTCTCTGCATTAACAAATTTTCTGAATTAACCTTTCACACAATTCATAGATGAAAATTAAAAATCAGAATTACATATGGCATTGTTTGAAAGCATTAAGATATCAAATCTAAAAGTATGATTTTCAAAGCTTTAAAATCGTAATATTAATGTATATTTTCAAAGTTAACACGAACGCATATGTGCAGAAAAGTAGA
The DNA here is from genome assembly GCA_034641835.2 of Pinus albicaulis. Lineage (NCBI taxonomy): Eukaryota > Viridiplantae > Streptophyta > Pinopsida > Pinales > Pinaceae > Pinus > Pinus albicaulis. The sequence goes on from CM076577.1 coordinate 376,856,128, forward strand.
GGAAAACCTTTGTGTGTGGGAAAATTTTCAATTTTCATTATGTGGACTCACACATTTTGAATAAAAAATGAAACCTGCCTATTCAATCACGTATGTCGTATTGCCTTAATCAATTAATTAATCATTGTGCTCATTCTCCCATACATATTAGATAACTATGCACAATAAAAGCTAATAATAATTTAACTTGACATTTAAATTCAAGTCCTTATGCATAAATTCATATCTAATATATCTTTCTTTTCATTGAACACTATCGCTAAAGCTTATGTAGAGAGCTTTCTTTGTACGGAGAGCTTTATGAAAACAAATTTCATTGTGCAAAGCTTTCTTTGTACTTCACACAACCTTTTATTAATTTATTAGTGGTAGAAGCATGAACTATGGTGTATGCGACTAGTAATACGTGTCAAAGCACTAATCAAAGAAACATTTCCCCTTCCTCGCAAAGGACCTATTCAAGGAATTCTATAAATGGTATAAATTTCCCTCTACACTTCCATGTTTTTACACTTCCTTTAGACAATGAATGCTTTCATTGTGAGCAACATGAAAGCTAAATCAGAATGTTTATTGTACAAAACGCAAATTGAGACAACCCTACCTTAATCAATCTACATTTTAAGAAATTTTGTATATATGTAAAAGGAAATTCCATTAATATATTGTGCGATGTGTGGAGGTGTTCAGAAAAAAATATTGAAAGATTTCTGCATAGAATGCATTGTCTCCAATATCCTACACATACATATTTGTGTTAATTTTGAAAATATACATTAATATTAATATTTTATTGCTTTGAAAATCTTGCATTTAGATTTGATATTTTAATGCTTTGAAAAAATGACATAAATAATAATGCTTTTGAATTTTGATGCAATATGAATTTTGATTGAAAATTCAAAATAAGGTTAACATTAATGGAAAAGACAAAGGATTAAAATCAAGGAAAGTTAGATTGATCATATATACATATTTCTAAAGTAAGTTTGGAAGCATAGAGTTAGAGTTTAGAGAAATAATTTGTGAATTTTATTAGCAAGTGTTGAACAAGTTGAAGTTTATGGAACACGATTATGGAATTATAGAGGAAGAGCTCAACATTTCTTTAGTTAGAATGACTTGTGCTATGGGATTTCTCATCTCTTTTGTCTCAAACCATGTTGAGATGATTTCATGTTAATCACATACCCATTTCAAATTTTTAAATAAGAAATCAGAAATATTGGAGCTAAAGCTGCAATGATTGACAACTGACTTATTAAGTTTTCATGTGAATAATTTGGCTTAGGTAAAGAACGTTAATGTTGGGGAGCACCATAATTAATTATATGAGGATATCACAATGCAGTATGGAATTTTAGCAGAACAATAGCAAAGAAGTACTAGGTGTGCCATTGAATAGAACTCACTTCCTTCTATGCTTCAGCCAAAAGTTAATGAAACCCGAATCACTTCTATTATGGAGGATAAGTAGTGATTTACATAGTTGTTTGTCTTTTTTTTTGTTATGTTATACAAATAGATTTTCTTTGTAACTATTTTTTTGGAGGTTGTATGCAACAAATGAATTTACAATAGCTATTTGCAATCCATTTTTGAACTATGTCAATCTTTATTGGAGTTTGGAAATTAGAAAAAAGAAATTTTGGCTAATGATGTACAAGATTGTCACTTTTCACCTTAGTTCATGATTGAATTTGAAAATAAAAAAACTAATTTCCATGCATGACAACTATCTATATGGGTGTATTTAATTCATTGGCTACACTCTATGCCAAAGCAAACTTCCGTTGATTTAGCTATTTCTTTGTTTCCGTAACTTAATTTGCACATTTATCTATTTTAATTTCTGGTTAATGGAAAATTTATTCATAAAACATATATTTCATAATGATTATTGTGTTTTATCATGTCGATCATTGTTATAAAATACTCTTTTTCACCATTTATTCAACAAATTCATGCATAAAAATTGTTATGAAACCAATTTATGTTATGTCAAGGTAAAACAATTTGCAGAAAGTGATATGCACGAAAAATGGCTTGTTCTTTGTTTTTTACACTTTTATATACGTTATACATTTATAAAAAGCAACTTTACAGAGTATGCATTACTAAATAATAAAATGTTAATCAAGGCTAAAAATAAAATCATTATGCTACAATAAAAAAATTGACTCTATATCCACATTTCACAATAACGATAAAGTATTGTGTATGGAGAACACGTATGTGTAGAGATAAGTGAGTGCGAAAAATAATTTCACACAATAAGAGACTTTTAAAATAATACTTTTATTCTGTACAACGAAAACCTCTTATTCAGTTCCGTGTTCTGACTCCCGTTCCCCATACATACTCTGTCCTACGCACATCCTTCATTTCGTATATATTCATAGCTCTGTGCAATTTCTCTTGCACATAGTGGAAAGATCAGAAAGAAGTTCACAACTTAGTGAAATGAACTCTTGAATGATGTTGTGTCACTTTCTAACAACTCTAAAAAACTATTTTCTCATGACAATTCTTTTCACATATCCATATTCGGTAATTTGAATATACGCTTGAATGCCTCCATAGTCAAAGGAATAGCAGTCTTCTTGGATGGTAGAATAATTGTTCTCGAATTTAAATCAAAATTCTGTGCACACAAATAATTGATTTCTTTGAAATCAAATACTTTTGGAATACATGAAGCATTCACTAATCCGCTACACCAAATCTTATCGCTATTATTCTCTCTGGTGGATAGATTCACATATCACTAATAAACAATCAACCACTCTAATCTATAATCAATAATTGTAAGTGAGTCAATTGTATCAGTGAAAATAACTTCTTTCCTTCCCTTGGTATACATTTTCACTTTGTACTTTTAAAATATTTTGTCAATCAATAACGTATTCAATGCCCTTTAAGTATAAATTTATAGATACGCTAAACAATCACAACCTATTACTATTATGCGTGTGAAATTTGTTCGCAGAAAAATATCCATAAATACAAATTCAAAATAGTAAAGCCAGATTTTACAGGTAGTGGTGAAATAATTTAGTCTAAACATACCACAATTTTGCTAAAACGAAAGTCAAAATTTTAACGTTACTTTGTAATTTTTTGCCTTTTCTATTTACATTATCTATTACTATTATGTGTGTAAAATATATTCGACGAACACTTTTAATAGATACCAATTAATAAAAAACAAAGCTAATGTTAATGGAAAGTAGTGGAATTAATTTTAAAAAAATTCAAAATTCGGAAACCATTTACTCAATTCACTACACACTTTGCTATTGCTTTAATATCATTGATGTATGAACCAAATTAAATGTGATTTTTTCCCTAATAATAACAACTAGCCTATTGGCTGTTAAAAATATATATTATGAAACAAGTTAATACTTCAATATGTACCCAGTACTATATCAATGTCAGTTTACAGTTGGTAGCATTTACCATTCTTGATTATGTGTTCATTGGTTCATTCAACAAAAGAATTGTAATATTCCTAAATTACCCCAATCT
>CM076577.1:376859758-377002467 GCA_034641835.2 Pinus albicaulis
ATATCCTCATATCAATATGCGGAGATGTTAAGGGGAAGTTTAATTGGTGATGGTGGTTAAAATGAAGTGTTATGCGTGACGAGGTTTGAGGTTAATATCTTGTTGATTCCTCTATGTCTATGGAGGTAGCATATGTAGGCATATACAGGTTATCGTGGTAGTAATTGGAATTGACCTTATGGCACATCATTATAAGTCCAACCTAATTGTCAATTCCTCTGGTAAAAATAAGAAATAAACATCCTAGGATGGATTTTTGTGCATAGAAGAGGGTGGGGTGTGGGCTACCATTGTCTCTCCTGGCCATATGACCAAGGAATGTAGCAGGATGAACCCTTAACTATTTAAACATGTCAACTAATTGTACCATGGGGAATGCCACCCATATGCTTTCTAACACTGTATAAACAGAGAAATAATTTCACTCTTCATACATTAATCAAATCCATATCCTCTAGCAAATGATCTCATGACATGAACACCTGACCTACTTAGATCATGAGACTAAGAGAAATTATCTACCATTAATAATCATATTCAATATCGATGATCAAGAGATCATGTGTTATGCTCGAAATTGAAAGTGCTCGAAACAGGTCCAAAGTTGAATGACTGGAAAGGTCTCATCATTGCGATTCTGGTGCTGTGAACGGTTTGAAAAACTGATGTCGTATGAGGAATATATCACGTTCTTCCGTTTTCCCAAACAAAAAAACTTTTGTGACTAGATACCTAGTCAGCATACAGGTACATTCAGTAGGTATATTCTGGGGAATATTCCATTTTTCTCTAACCAACCAGAATGTACCATGTAGCATGTTATAGACTGTTGATTTTTGTGGTACAGAGGTGTTTATAGGTTGTTGGATGGATTTTTCAAGAGCCGTCAAATGAGTGACACGTGACAAGCCCAAAGGCCGCCACGTGTCCTCAGGATGGTGAAATAAAATTTATTTAGAGGCTACAAGAATCGAACTAGAGACCTCAAGCACGGGCGCGGGCGACTTGACCAGTCTACCTACATCTGTTTCTTGACACTATAGGGCTGGCATATTTATTTAGTTTTTAACTGTTTCGCATTTGGATGGGGGGACCGCGAGCGGTCCCAACTCGTTGGTGGCCCTAATTTTTGTTCACATGTTATAGACCGCAACAACAAATCGTTATCAGAACCCATAACATAAAACATAACCACCGCAGCACGATTAAGGCCAGGTCTCTGCTAGTTTTAGCGTCGACCGTTACGGTTAGGGAGGGTAGCGAGTGCGCATGTGGCCACCCCTACCCGTAACATTCAATGTTGCAGTTAACAGTCTGCCAAAATTGGAGCGTGCCCCTAAATTTAGGGATTTAATTAAATTGAACTATAGTTAAGTGTCTATCTCCACTTTTAGTGGAGCTTTTCTAGCTATCATTGGGAAAAATGTATGGGGAGGCCAATTTTCAAGCAATTTTGGTGAAACAAGAGTCTATCTAGACTAATTTGAGCATTTTAGAGCCAATGGTGCAGATAAAAAATCCATTAGAGCCCTACAAATGTAATTTAAAATTTTTAGCATAATGATAAAGAGGGACATGCCATTGGGAGCTGGACCAGCAGATGTAGCCTAGGAGGGGTGAATTTCTTCATCATGCCTACTATGCAAAACTTATGTGTGATTTTATTTCTCTGTTATGCACTGATGTTCAGTGTTTTTAAGGCTTATTTTCATGCTTAAAGTTCACTAATTCATCTATATTTCATGGTTAACACTCTCATTCCTTAAGAAAACATATGGAGGAAAATTGTACATGTTTATATTACTAAAAGGACACTTAGCACAATAGAACTAATAAACTCCTTTCAGATCGAGTTAGTACCAGAGCTAGAGTTTAATATCTGGTGTTTTTATGTGAAAATATTTTTTAACTATTTGCATGTACTTTCATGCTTACTAGGCTCAAGCTTAAGAGAGGAGAACGTCATTTGGTGGAACCAAGAGGTTCTCAAAGTGAGCCACAGCAAAGGAGGGAAAAATGGCCACATTCTCCACCACCTAGTTCACCTCCAGGAAAATTAGAAGCAACATCCAGCATGGCTCCAGGAGAAGAAGAAACCCATGAAGAGGTGGATCCCAAAGAAGAAGAAAGAGTTTTCAGGAAGCCATTCCTTGACATGACTGAAATGGTGACAGTCCTTTATCAGGAAAGGAATGAAAAATTAGAAGGAGAAGGATCCAAACTTCACAAGTAAGGTTAGGTATAGTCAGGAGGTCACAATGATGAAGATAAATCAAAGAAGGGCAATGGAGGTGTTAGCACAAATCTACCTTAGGTTGAAATAAGGTAAAACTCAAGGCAACATCAAACCACGCTCAGCCTCGTAGCTAGCCCTACGAGGACAGGAGAGGGCTCTCTCCGGGTCTATCTCGGCAAAAAATCTTCAAAGGGGCTGATATGACTTATAATGAATACTGATTCTAGGCTATTAAATAGATAGGAAAGTTTGATTTAAATTTTTTGGGTTTTTGTTGAAAAAATGGGAAAAACAATTTTGGGCTCGGGGATGAGGCCAGATCTTTGCAGAATTCGAGTTGGGGCAAGGTAGGCAGTAGTCTTGATGCTTTTTGATTAGGTGTATGGATGGATCAGAATGACAAGGAGCTGAAGAGGGCAAGGGAGAACAAGAATCCTCTCCAAACTGGCGAAAACATGTAAAACTAAACAAATTTAAAGGCAGAGCACTGGAATCAATGGATTCAACCTCATTTACTCATTCATTTAGTTTCAGAAGAAAAAGAAGGGAATGGAATACATTAAACATTAAAGAACTTAAAAATAACTGAGAGAACACACCATCAAAACTGAAAGCCACAAGAATCCCAACAGGTGCTGCAAAACCTCTGATCTTTCCTTAGCCAAAATGTAGAAAATATGTACAATAGTGTGCCAAACTTTTCCCAAGAGTCCAACCTGTCCAACCTTTGAAAATGATTGAGAAAATACATCATATAGACCATCCTAACCCCTTCCCATGCCTCTAGGGGTCGAATTCCTCCTTCTAGGAGCAGTTTCAACCAATTCTAAACAAGGAGCTAAAATCTAGGCAACCAAACAACTTGCCTCTAAAAGGAAGGAAACTGATTCATTTACTTGATTTTCACTTTTTTGTGAGTGAATCTTCTAGAATAGGTAAAAGTGAGTCAAAGTTACATTACAACCACAAAATTACATCAAGATAACTCAAAAATTACATCCACAATCAAAACTGGTCCAACTGGCCGAAATTCTGAGCTGGAAGATAAAAAATTAGCCAATTTTCTCCATGCGTCGCGCGCCTGAGCTCTATGCGTCGCGCGCCTTTCAGCCTGTTTTTGGGGCACTTTCCGGCATCAAAATCAAGCTCATGATAGCTTGTTGGAAATCCCTAGATGTTGGCTATCCAACCCAAGTGGAATTTCTTAATTTGGAGCTCATTTTCCCCTCAAAAACTTCATTCTCCCACAAGTACTTCCTGCTGGTGCAAAAGGTGGCAGAAAGGTGATTTTCATGGTGTTTTTGGCCCTTTTGATCATCCAGAACTTGATGAAATTCTTCGGCCATTTCTGAGCATGCATAAATTACCATGAAAAATCAAAAAATACAAATTTTTCCTCCAGCAAGTGTCCCAATCATAAGCGCGCGTCGTGACGCACTACGCGTTGGGCGGAAAAACCTGTTTTGAGACCAAAATTTTCCAAAATGACAAAAACTTCTCCAAATTTGCTGAAATTCAGAGCGAAGATCCCCCATCATGCCTCATGCTCAGCCAATGAAGCCTCGGCCAAGATACGGAGTGGATCAGGCCTCTTTCGCCATTTTAGTGCTTTGCTCAACCTTGCCTTCAAGATCTTCAATTTAGCTTTGCAAACGTGATTACGGGCCCAATAATGATTTTTCATGTGACGGAGCATGTCTTTGTCTCTATTGGCTTTCGCCAACAACTTCTCCAGATGAATGTTAACATGCATGAGGCAAATCTCTCGATCAGCCGGTGTCATGTCACCTGGTCTCTTCCTGGCCAATTGTCGATCTTCACGGATTCGCCGCAGCTCTACAAGTGTGTGCTGATCCTCCAGCTGTTTGTTCCACTGCTCCAAGTACTTTATCACCCACTGTGCTCTCTACAAATTCTCTGTCAAAGTACCAATTTCAGCTTTCTGCTGCTGGATGACCTCCCTCAGTTTCGAGCTAGGAGAGCTCGCATCAACATCGATGAGTGTAAAATCAGTGTCTCGGCCTCCTGAAGGGCCCTCATCATGCATAGGCCTCTTGCCTCTGTCCTGAACCTGTACCTGTGCTGATGAAGAAGGCGAGACCCCTTCCACCCCGGGTGGAGATAGTACTCGCGCTGCTGATGAAGTCAACGAGACCCCTTCCACCCCGGGTGGAGATAGTACTCGTCGTGTAGCCGCAAATAAGGCTCTGTGGCCTCGCTGATATGTCACATACACTGGAGCGCTGATATGCTCAGTCTCAGGAACATCAAATTGGTGTGAAGGCTCTCCCTCATCCTGAACTACCTGGGGAGGCGACTGTGGCGCTGCAAAGAAGTCACGGGAGATGAACTCATCCCATGCGATGCCCTGCTGTGTGAGCTGATGTACCACCATGATTTTGATCAGCGCGTAATGATATATGCTGCTATGCTGTTGTGCTGGGGTCTTCTTCTGTACAAGAAATGTCATCCGCTCTATGTTGCGATACATGAAGTATGGAATGCTCATCATACGTACCCTCGTGAAATGCATCAACAAACGGACATGGTACGCATAGAGGCGCGAGAATCTGCCCTCGCAACTGAAATATCGAATGATGAGTTTCATCAATGGTGAAAACTCATCCTTCAGAAATCTGAATGGAAATACCCTGCTCAGCTGCCTCATATACCCAGGTTTGATGTATGGCTCATAGTAGGATTTCTCTAGCTGCTGTCATTTGTTCCATTCCTCTCCTATGTTTGGTATCCCGGTGGCCTGAGCAATGGTCTCTGGTGACAGAATGAAGTTAACTCCGGCAAGGTTTACACGGCCATCATGTAAATGTAGAACAAATAGACGAGCTAGCTCATGATGATGTTGGGTTTGTGAAATCATCTCACAGTACTGGAAACATGACTGATGCTTAAAACAATCCATTGCAAGCGGGCAAGCCTGCAATTGAGCCAAAGAAGTAGGCTCCTCCCTGACATGCCTACCACTTTTGCCACTTTTGTGAGACCTCCGTGGCACATTAATCTCTGCTATGGAATCACTGTCATACTCCTGCTCATAAACTGAATCCGTCTCTGACATGGCGTTGAAATCAAGATGTTTGCAAAATATATGCTGATATAGGTATAGTGAAAACGAGAGTTCAGTGTATGCTCTAATCCCAAATGTGTCATATGTGTATCAAAGTGTTATAGGAAAGCCACAATGATAAAGGTTCTGTCAAATGAGTTTGAATGGAAAATAGCCACTGCTTGACTACATGGGAATTTTGACAAGTGAGTAGGAAGGAGTATAATGTAGTGTGGGACAAAGAAACAACCCTTGCAATGATAGTTATGTTTTTCCAATGGAGAATGGGGAATAGTGAATATGGGACTGTGTTACAATATAAATGATAAATAGTGTGACAATGACAATGGTAATGACAGCAGTGATTTGAATAGGAGAGATAGCGTGAGGCTATGGTAAACAATAAGCGATGACACCAATAATAATAGAGAGCATGGGCATATATATATCAATAACACAAGTTTGGAAACCCCCACAATATCACTAACATGTCCTTCAAAACCCTATGGATTGATTTTGGCAATGAACATAGGGTTTACATTTCACCACATCAAACACTTGTTTTCTCCACTTTCAAAACACCACAGCATGTTCATGAGTCACTAAGCAGGCATGAATAACTTACTTGCAAGTAAATGAAGTGATTTGATGCGAATTTGGGTGGTGAACTGAAGTTTTTCGGCCCTGAAACTCTATGCGCCGAGCGCATGCCCAGTGCGCCGCGCGCTGTGTGTGCATCACGCGCGTGCAAAAATGCACAGGCCTGTGATGCCCAGTGCGTCGCGCGCGGTGTGTGCGTCGCGCGCCACTTGTATGCGTCACACGCACTTCCACTTCAACTCCACGGCTCTAAAAACAAGTTTCCAACACTCCAAACTCGACTTTGCTTTGGAAATTTATGAAAATGATTTGTCTTCAATGCTTTATATAGGTTGAGAAATATCTCACAAGAATCAGATTTGATTTAAATTTTCTCCATAACCCACTTTGTAATGCTTGGAAATCTTGGCACTTTGTCATTTAATGCAATTCTGTCTTTTGGCTTTTCACTATTTTTTTAGAGGCTTGGACTGATGTAATGATTTGATTTTTTGCAGGGATTTTGGCATTTCGACTTCGGCAAAGACCAGAGGCTGCTTTGAACTTTTTATGGTGGAAAAAATGCATAATTATTACAAAAAATAAATTTGACAGTTTCTAGTTCAAAATAGAGTTTTGAACTAGAAATGTCTTCAAATGTTTTTGATGCTGAAAACTTGAATTAAGAACTTTTGCAAAACCATCCTCATGGCCTGCGGGCATTTATTAAACATGTCAAAATACTGAAACCCTAGACTCTAGGACTAAAAGACTCTTGTTGACGAAAATAATCATTTATGACCATGAATGACGTGACCTGAACTTCGATGATTTTTGAGGAGTTTTAATTGAGCCCAGCAGGTACAAGCATGAGGGAATACAAGACGACCAAACCCTCTCATCAGTCAATGGCATGCCCCTAGCAAAATGCAACGAAGTGGAATGAGCGAGACACCTAAAAATGATATGCAAAAAGCGAAATGATCTCTGACGAAGGGCTATAAGGACCGACTCTAACAGAGGAAATGGAGGAAGTGGAAAGTCACCATCCTCACCCTCATCGTCATCATCATCTACTTCATCTTCAACACACTAGTCACACAAGTCAAAGAACACTGGTAAAATTCCTTTTCTAAAATTTGATGTTAAGTTTGAATTTCCAATTTTTAATGGTGAATTCAATGCATAAAACCTTGATAAATTGATTAGGAAATTCGAGGTTTATTTGAGAATTCAGAACCTTCATGATGATGACAACAAAATCCAACTCGCTTCATTGCAGATAGAAGGTGCAACTCTTGTTTGGTGGGAAGCCAAGACAAAGGAGGAGATAAAAAAGCATGGTAAGATTATTCTATCATGGAATGATTTCATTACTACAATAAAAAAATAGTTCTATCCATTAGCTCACATGCAGAAATCCATAATGAACTGGAAAATTTTTAGACAATTGAATGGACAAAATGTACAAGACTACACCCAAGAATTTAATAATAGAGCTCTCTTATTAGGGGTAGATTTGCAGAGTCAAGATAATTTTCTCAAGTACAGAGGGGGCTTACATAGCTACCTTAGACGTACTATCCTCATGTTTAATCCTAGGAGTCTAGATGAGGTATGTGTTCAAGCCACGCATCTAGAAGCAAGAGGGGAAAATAGTTTTGAAGAGGGTAGAAACAAACCTTTTAAGGGGAAAAATAAAGATAAGACCTCAAAAGGAAAAGGAAAAAAAGAATGCCTCTGCCAAGAAAGAGGGAGAGAAATTTGTTTGTAAAAATTTTGCAAGAGATGGCCATGAAGAGAAAATTGTTGGAAATTACATCCTCAAAAGAGACCCAAGTTTAACAAGAACAAAGGGAAGCAGAAAACTATAGCTACAACTCAACATGACTTACGAGAGGATTCAGGTGATGAAACTAAAATTACAGCCATGGGATTGAAGAACATGAAGGGAAAAGAAATTGAAACAAAACCCAGTACTAATACTTCAAATTTTCACATAGAAGCTCCAAATGAAGAAGAGAGAATTGAACTATTGCATGTGAGGGTCATATCCAAACATACCAAATTGATACATTGTTTGACAGTGGTTCACAAGCGAACTTAATCTCTGAATACTTGGTAAATAAATTTAATCTTGAGACCATTCCACATCCAAAACCATATCCACTTGGGTGGATTTGTAAGGATGCAAATTTACAGGTTTCAAAGAAGTGCATATTGTGCTTTGCAATAACTACTCATTTTGTTGACACATTTGAATAAGATGTGGTTCCGCTTGATATTACAGGTGTTGTGTTGGGCAGTCCTTACTTGTATGAAATGAAAGATATCTTCCATCGCCATGAGAACAAATACCATTTATTCAAATATGGCAAGGATTTCATTGTTGGAGAACATCGCAAGAAGACAAATATTGCAATGGTAAATGTTGGACAGGTAAAAGGCTGGTGAATTCAAGTAAGAATTTTGTTCTTCTAATGATTAAGCCTAAAGCTGATGTTAATCATGAGTCATTTGAATATTGTGATCCTAAGTTGAAATCATATTTATATGATGTAGTTGATGCACATCATGAGATGTTTTAGGAGCCAATAGAATTTCCTCCTAAAAGAGAGATTCAACATGAGATTCAGTTTCAACAAGATTGTCCTCTTCCAAACATCGACATGTATTGCATGTCAATAATGGATAATGTTGAAATAAAGAGGCAAATCAAGGAATTTTTGTACAAGGGTCTCATAAGGCCAATCACTTCTCCATGCGGTTCACCCATTGTCCTGATTCTGAAGAAATATGGGACTTGGCGCATGTGTGTCGACTTCAGAGCTTTGAGCAAGATAACGATAAATAATCGATACCCACTCCCAAGGATATATGATTTTCTAGATAAGATGAAAGAAGCAAAGTTTTTTCACTAAGTTAGATTTACGAAGTGGATATCATCAAGTAATAATTATAGAAAGTGACATATGGAAGACTGCATTCAAAACCAAACGCCGACTCTTTGAGTGGTTGGCTATTCCATTTGGTTTGTGCAATGCACCGAAGACTTTCATGCGTGTTATGGATAGTATTTTGCGTCCATTTCTTGATGAATTTGTGATTTTTTATTTAGATGATATACTCATTTTCAACAAAACAAGAGAAGAAAATTTCTTGTATATTAAAAGGGTACTGGATGTTTTGAAGAAAGAGCGATTATTTCTTAAGATGTGTAATTGTGAATTTGGAAAGAATTATATGGTTTATTTCGGACACATTGTAGGAGGAAGCGCATTGAGAATTGATCCTTCTAAGTGAAAGCCATTTTGAATTGGTCCACTCTAAAATCAGTAACTAAGGTAAGAATTTTTTTAGGCGCAACTCAGTATTGGAGAAAGTTTATTGCTAACTTTTCTGCCATAGCAGCTCCTATGCATGCAATGAAAAGTGTGAAGAAATGCTTCCAATGGGGAGGAAAACAACAACAAGATTTTGAAGCTTTAACAATACAGTATCAGTTCAGCTCCGGTCCTTTTATTATCGGATTTGAGATCACCATTCGAGATACAAACCGATGCTAGTGATTATGCCATGGGCACAGTATTTTTGCAGCATGGTAAACCTATTGCTTTTCGTTCCAAAACATTCAATGGTGCTGTAATTAATTATCCAACATATGAAAAATAGCTTTATGCATTGGTATAAAGTGTCAAGAAGTGTAAACACTACTTGAAGGGTAAAGAGGAGATTATACATACCGATAATCAACCATTACATTACTTGCAGTCGCAAACAAAATTACAGCAATCACAACATTTCATGTGTATTGGATTTATTCAATAGTTTCGTTTGTTTATAAGGTACAAGAAAGGTATTTTCAATAAAGTTGTTGATATGCTTTCAAGGCCAATTATAAGTTCTTCTACTTTTCTTAAAAATTATTCTATTGTACATGAGAGTTACATAGAACAATATGCATCTGATGTTGATTTTAAAGATGTGTATGCTAGTTTGAGTTAAGGGACTCATGTTGAGGAAAATGATTCTCACATGCATAAAAATTTGCTATTTCATTTGGGAAAATTGTGTATACGACAAGGAGAGAAACTTAGTGTCATGAGAGAGGCTCATTCATCTCTTATTGCTAGACACTTTGGAGTAAAAAAAATAATGGCGCATCTGCAGAGGTATTGTTATTGGCCTTGGATGAAAGATAGTGTGTTGCGTTTTATAAGAGGATGTTATATGTGTGCAACAAGCAAGCCTAGCAATAGGAAGCTTGGGTTTTACACGCTACTACCGGTACCGTCAAGGCCATGGGAGAGTGTCTCCATGGAATTTTTTGGAGGTCTACCTATGTGAATAAAACAACATGATTATCTTTATGTAGTTATGGATAGATTCAGTAAAATGTGTATACTTATGACATGTAAGAAAACCATTACTGCTGATAAAACTGCTGAAATTTATTTTCACCATGTATGGGTTCGTTATGGTCTACGAACTTATATTTTTAGTGACATGGATTCCAGGTTCATTGGGAATTTTTGGTCCAATCTTTGGAAGATTATGGACACGAAGTTGAAAAAGAGTACCGCTTTTCATCCGTAAAATGATGGCGAAACCGAGGTGGTGAACAGAACCATTATGCATCTATTGAGAGGATACTGCAGCAAGCATCCCAAGTTGTGGGATGAACAACTGCATTACATTCATCACGCTTACAATCACGCAAAGCACTCTTCTACAAATACTTCACCTTTTGAAGCCTGCTTTAGGTATTTGCCGAAATTTCCATTAGACTTCATTTATGAGAAGGATGTTGCAATTGATGGGCATAGTGATATTGACAAGGCTCGAAATTTAATTGAGAAAATTCAGATTATCCATCAACAAGTTCAAAAACAACTTGAGAAGAGTCAAAGAAAGTATAAGGAGAGGCATGACAAACATAGAGTTGATCACAAGTTTCAAGAAGGAGATGAAGCATGGTTTCACATAAGCAAAGAAAGGATGCAAGGAGAAGGTAAAAAGCTCAAGCATATTTGTTATGGTCCATTCAAGATTATTAAACAAGTTGGTAATAATGCATTTCAACTTGGCTTGCCTTCATATATGAAAATGTATTCCGTTGTCAATGTGGAGAATTTACGTTTGTATGAGCCTCCTTTGATTGATGATCAAGGGAGTGATATTTAGTTTCCATCAATAGAAGATTCCTCGCCATAATTTCAGGACAAGCTCAAGGAGGATTCTATCCTTGACAGGAGGACACGCACTTCTAAGAGGGGAAATGTCTATTATCTTCGGATTGGGCTCAAGGGCAGCAAACCAAGTAAGGAAAGATGGATGGAAGTGGAAAAGGTGAGGGAGATGTACCCTCATCTTCTGAACAAGTGATTAAAATCTTTTGGGGTCCAAAAGCTTCCCAATGGGGAGGTGTGATTAGGATATCATGTGTTATGCTCAAATTTGAAAGTGCTCAAAACAGGTCTGAATGTACACAACTCGAAAGGTCTCGTCACTGCGATTCTAGCACCATGAACTATTCGAAAAATCAATGTTGTATGAGGAAGATATCGCATTTTGTCTCTTTTCCTAAACAACAAAAATTTTGTGACAGGATGCCCAATCAGCATACAGGTACAGTCAACAAGTATATTCCAGGGAATATTCCATTTTTCTGAAACCAACTATAATGTGCCACGTGGCATGTTATGTACCATTAATTTTTGTGGTACGGAGGTGTTTTTGGGCCGTTGGATGGATTTTGGAAGAGCCGTCGGATGAGTGACGAACCGCAAGCCCGAAGGCCACCATGTGTCCTTAGGATGTTGCATTAAAATTTGTTTGCAGGCTACAGGAATCGAAGAAGAGACCTCGGGCGCGGGTGCGTGGGACTTGACCAGTCTTCCCACATGTGTTTCTTAACACTATAGGGCTGGTAGATTTGTTCATTTTGTAATCGTTTCACATTTAGAGGGGGGAACCACCAGCGCTCCCAACCTGCTGGCAACCCCAATGTTTGTTCATAGGTTATAGACCATAGTAATAAATGGTTATCATAACCCATAGCATAAAACGTAACCACTGGCATTTTAAACTATTCACAAGAGCATAGACCATGCGGTTAAGGCCAGGTCTTTGCCAGTTTTAGCACCGACTGTTACAGTCAGGCCAGGTAGCGGGTGTGCATGTGGCCACCCCTACTCGTAACATTCAATGGTGTGGTTAACAGTCCACCAAAATTGGAGTGCGTCCCTAACTTTTGGGTTTTAATTAAATTTGACTACAGTTAAGTGTCTGTCTCCACTTTTAGTGGAGCTTTTCTAGCTGTCATTGGGGAAAATGCATGGGGAGGTCCATTTTCAACAAATTTTGGTGAAAAAAGAGTCTACCTAGACTAATTTGAGCATTCTAGAGCCATTGGTGTAGATAAAACAGACATTAAAGGCCTTTAAACACATGTGATTTACAATTTTGAGCATAATGACAAAGAGGGACATATCATTGAGAGTTGGGCCAGAAGATGTAGCCCAGGAGGGTTGAACTGCTTCATCATGCCTACTGTGTAAAACTTATGTGTGATTGTATTTCTCTATTATGCACTGTTCTTCAGTGTTTTTAAGGCTTATTTTCATGCTTAAATTTCACTAATTCATCTATATTTCATGGTTAAAACTCTCATTCCTCAAGCAAACATATCGAGACAAATTGTACATGTTTATATTACTGAAAGGAAACTTAGCACAATAGAACTAATACACTCATTCCAGATCAATCTAGGTCTTATTAATTCATTACACGAATCCTAGAGGAAACCTCACACAAAAGACTCTCCATTAAGGTTAAGTTCGTCATATAGATAATTTGAGAGCTTCAGAAACTTAGTTTTATTTTATGTGAAGGATTCAAGTCGTTGTTTTCCAATTCAACATCACCTACTCTTTTGCACCATGTTCAAATATCTCTATTTCTCTAGGATTTCCTGGTAAGATTCTAAGAATGAAATTCCATCTCGTTAGTAATATTTTGTCCATGATAATAGTTCTTTCCCTTCTCAATTTTGAATGACAATTTGAATTCATTCTCAACAGTAATGATTGAACATATATTTATCCAATTTTTGAGACTCAACTTAAGAATTCTATTGCAGTGAGGCATTTCATCAATGATCGAGTGTCCACAATCTTTCAATCCTTAGTTTCTTCTTTCTCCTTCATTTGGTCTTGAATATCATTCTACCAGAGTCTTTGCTTCTAATTATTACTTCTGGTCATTTTATCCTCACATTCATATGGGTATCTAACTCTCTCTTATCCATCTAATATCTACAATGTTCTCCTCTTGAGACCTACCCTCTATTGGTATATCATTTTCTAAGTTAGCCCTTGATTAGTTTTTTATTGTACATGTCACAATTATGGATAAACTTTCTTTCAACTTTTTCAACTGCTATGCACATCCATCACGTCTCTAACACCCCCATTCCTTTTCTTTGGTCATACCCTCCACCTCATACATCCATTATGCCTTATTAGAGACTCGTGTTTTTGAGGCACTTCATTTTGCAAAAAGCACAGAAATCAAGGTAGTACATGGACGTATCTTAGGGATAAAAAGATGATAGCGTGCTTTTGGGGAAATCATATAGCCTCGTATTCATGAAGAACTAACGTGTTGTGAAAGGGACGGAGACAACTAGTGCATTTTATTTTCGACGAAGAAGTTCTAGAAGATATGGGTAAGTACCTAATATAGGTCCCAAATATGGATGATTTAACCATTATATATACATGGTGGATGTGTACTTTCACACGAATATTCAACTAGGAAAACTCCTTGCGGATTGGCACAAGAACAAAGCGAGCCTTTTCCTCTCCTTCGAACAATTGCATCTGTACCTTGTGGAGTTGAAAATTTTTCATAATATTACATACGAAATTCAAGTAATCTCTAACTAAAATTAAAATAATTTTCATTACAACATTTTTGATAATTATCATCACACCAATTTCAAGAACAAAGAAATTCAAATCTAACTACTCATTAGCTATAAATTGGTACAAATTGAGTCAACATTTTATGTAAAAATAGAAATGGTCATACAAACTCTCAAGTTTAAATTAAAATTTCAATATTTTCATTGGAAAAAAATCAACAATAAATATTTAAAAACTTATGTTTCATTCACAATAACAATTTTTTTTTTTTCCTTTAACTTCATTTTTTGTGAGGATATATTATGTTCATGTCCAAAAATAATATTCTAATAGTGTCGGGAATTGAAGAGGTGAATGGTTTAACAACACACTGTGACAATAACAATTTAATATTTTTATTTTTAAGTTCAGTTTTGGTGAAATTACATCATGGTCACGTCCAAGAATAATATCCAAATAGAGAGAGAAATTGGACCAATGAATGATTTAACAACACACATTAATAATAATAATTTAAAATTTTTTTTCTTTAAATTCAGTTCTAGTGAGACTACATCATGGCCATATCCAAGAATCCAAAACTTCCTAAACAACTATAACAATACTAAATTAAAGCTACATTATGAATTTCTAGTTACCAAAGTGTAACATATTTTTTAAAGTTACAAGAATATTTTTAAAAATAGTTTAATATATTGAATTGAAGTTACATTACAATTTTATGTTTATGAAAGTGTTATTTGTATTTTAGTGATTTTCGGTTTAAGACATTTTTAACTGTATTTTAATAATTTTCTGTTCAATAAAAAGTAAGATGCCATTAAAAAAACGTACTCGACTATGATGTTTATCAGCTTCCTTGAAAACACAAATAACCAAATTTAAAATTTAAAATAAAACATTAAACCATTTGTGATAGGTCAAACACTTCTCTGCTTGGAATGTAAACAAAGGCCTTGAAATATTTAGAAGGATAAAAATCTATTCGTTACTAAAGACCTCAAGATATTTGTTAGGGTAAAACTATACCCGTTAGGATTAAATTAACAATGAAAACAAAGACCCTAAACTATTTAGTAAGTAAAAATCTTCCAGAATAAATTAACAATAACAAAGACCTCAAAATATTTAGTTGCTTAAAAATCTACCCGTTACGTTTAAGATCATTTCAAATTAGAACACCAATAACGCCCATCTTTTGCATCTTTTTAACCTCGCGTGTTTCAATCTTTCAGAGTATTATTGAAAATTCTGGTTAAGTGGAATGCTGATTACATTCACTGATGATAAAATAAACTGAGAAATGCAGCATCTAAAAACAAGTTCACAAAAGGAAGAAAGATGTTGTTGGTAACACTGACTCGCATGAAAATTACCAAATATCATTTCTGCATAAGGATTCATTTATTTGCAGCTTCGACCACTAACGAATTCGCGGAGAACTTCAACATCCAACGAAATAACTTGTTTCCTGATTATGGCTTCACTGATGGGCAAACGATCTTTTGTGATTTTATAATGAATACAATCAGCTAATTCGCAGTCGCTTACACAAATGGGGCTGCCAAATTTTCCATATCCCATCGCACACTCATCTTCATTCACGGTTCACAGAGACGTTCAAACATACGAACGAGCTTTCTTTCATGAGTATATCCCTAAGAAGCTGTACACCCCTTTCAAGGGCTTCAGAATTATGTTGCGCCTGCACCTTAAGGCCACTCGTCTCCTTCGATAGCTGATCAATTTCTCTAGAAATGCAAATTATTACAGCATTGTACAGTGCTCTACAGTACATCCTTTTGGAATATACAAGTGAAGCTGAAAAGAATTGAAAGACTCAAACGAAAACAAAACCCTAAGAAATTAATAAACCCTAATAATTAATATTTTAAACTAAAGATATTAATAAACCCAAGAGATTATTAATAATACAAACCAAAAGAACTCATAAACCAAAGGTTTAAATATTATAAACCAAAGGAATTGGTGAACCCAAGGGATAAATATTATAAACATGAGGGATCAATATTAAAAATACAAGAGATTAATAAACCCTAAGAATTGATATTTTAAACAAACAAACCTAATAAATTAATAAACCATAAGAATCAGTATTTTAAACATAAGATATTAATAAACCAACGGGATTATTAACATTATAAACCAAAAGAACTAATAAACCCAAGGATTTAATATTAGAAACCAAAGGAATAAGTGAACCCAAGGGATAGATATTATAAACCTAATGGATGAATATTAAAAACAATAGAGATTAATAAACCCTAAGAATTAATATTTTAAACTGAAAAATCTAAGAAATTAATAAAGCCCAAGAATTAATATTTTAAACTCAAGAAAGTAATAAACCCAATGTGTGATTAACATTATAAACCAAAAGAACTAATAAACCCAAGGGTTTAATATTATAAACCAAAGGAATGGGTGAACCCAAGGAATAAATATTAAAAACCTGAGGGATCAATAAGGCTAAGGGCAATATTAAAAACAGTAGAGATTAATAAAACCTAATAATTAATATTTTAAAATAAAAAAACTAAGAAATTAAAAAATCCTATGAAATAATATTTTAAGCTCAATAGATTAATAAACCCAACGGATTATTCATATTATAAACCAAAAGAACTAATAAACCCAAGAGTTTAATATTATAAACCAAAGGAATTGGTAAACCCAAGGGAATTGATTTAAACATTGAAACAATTGTTGTCACAATGCGACGTTGGACCAACTATGACCATGGTTGGCCATGGGTGATTTTCATATTGAGACAATATTTGTCAGAATGTGACATTTGATCATGGATGACATTGATCGACTATGGCTAAAGAAATTAATAAACACTAATAATTAACCCAACATAGTATTCATATTATAAATCAAAAGAACTAATAACCCAAGGGTTTAATATTAGAAACCAAAGGAATTGGTGAAGCCAAAGGAAAAATATTAATAACCAAAGGGACCAATAAGGCAAAGGATCGATAAAATCAATAAAAAAAATACTCAAGTTAAAGAAATTAATAAACACTACTAATTAACCCAAGGGATTATTCATATTATAAACCAAAAGAACTAATAAACCCAAGGGTTTAATATTATAAACCAAAGGAATTTGTGAACCCAAGGGAATTGATTTAAACATTAAGACAATTGTTGTCGCAATGCGACGTTGGACCAACTATGACCATGGTTGGCCATGGGTGATTTTCATATTGAGACAATATTTATTAGAATGTGACATTTGATCATGGATGACATTGATTGATTATTAATATTATAAACCAAAAGAACTAATAAACCCAAGGGTTTAATATTATAATCCAAAGGAATTAGTGAACCCAAGGGAATTGATTTAAACATTCAGACAATTGTTGTCTCAATGCGACGTTGGACCAACTATGACCATGGTTGGCCATGGGTGATTTTCATATTGAGACAATATTTGTCATAATGTGACATTTGATCAAGGATGACATTGATCTATTATTCATATTATAAACCAAAATAAAAAATAAACCCAAAGGTTTAATATTATAAACCAAAGGAATTGGTAAACCCAAGGGAATTGATTTAAACATTGAGAGAATTTTTGTCACAATGCGACGGTGGACCAACTATGACCATGGTTGGCCATGGGTGATTTTCGTATTGAGACAATATTTGTCAGAATGTGACATTTGATCATGGATGACATTGATCGACTATGGCTAAAGAAATTAATAAACACTAATAATTAACCCAACATAGTATTCATATTATAAACCAAAATAACTAATAACCCAAGGGTTTAATATTAGAAACCAAAGGAATTGGTGAACCCAAGGGAAAAATATTAATAACCAAAGGGACCAATAAGGCAAAGGATCAATAAAATTAATAAAAAAATACTCAAGTTGAAGAAATTAATAAACACTACTAATTAACCCAAGGGATTATTCATACTATAAACCAAAAGAACTAATAAACCCAAGGGTTTAATATTATAAACCAAAGGAATTGGTGAACCCAAGGGAATTGATCTAAACATTGAGACAATTGTTGTCACAATGCAACGTTGGACCAACTATGACCATGGTTGGCCATGGGTGATTTTTATATTGAGACAATATTTGTCAGAATGTGACATTTGATCATGGATGACATTGATCGATTATTCATATTATAAACCAAAAGAATTGGTGAACCCAAGGGAATTGATTTAAACATTAAGACAATTGTTGTCACAATGCGACGTTGGACCAACTATGACCATGGTTGGCCATGGGTGATTTTCATATTGTGACAATATTTGTCAGAATGTGACATTTGATCATGGATGACATTGATCGATTGTTTAACTAATTATAATTACTTAGACAATTATTATATTTCTTTAGATATTTTTTTAATTATAATTAGTTTAACAATCTAAACAATTATAACTATAGTTAATTATTATAATTATTAATTATAATAAAAGTTCACCATGGCTTATTATGGTTTAAGAGGGTTAAACATGGATTACTATGGCTAAGCAAGGTTGTATCCCATTGGACATTGGTGAGAATGAGTGATTGAGTGTGTTGGAAATGTTTAACAATATTTAATTAAAATGATTAGAATGTAAATATTATTAATTATTAAAATTAATCTTAATAGTATTTATATTAACAACATTAATGATAATATCATTAATACTTTTAATCATATTGTTAGAGTGAATAAAAGTTTAAATTTTTTTTATTAATAATTATATTGTTAATTATTAAAAAGTAAATATTCTTATTCTTATTTATCAATATTAATGTCAATATTAATTTTTTTAACAATATTAATATTTTTAACAACATAACTCTTAAGGAAAGACCCTAAGAATTAATGTTTTGGAGTATTTAATTTATTATTATTAATAAACCCTAAGAATTAATATTTTAAACTGAAAAATCTAAGAAACCAATAGAACTCAAGAATTAATATTTTAAACTCAAGAGAGTAATAAACCCAATGTGTGATTAAGATTATAAACCAAAAGAACTAATAAACCCAAGGGTTTAATACTATACACCAAAGGAATCGGTGAACCCAAGGGATAAATATTAAAAACCTAAGGGATCAATAAAGCCAAGGGCAATATTAAAAACAATAGAGATTAATAAAACCTAATAATTAATATTTTAAAATAAAAAACCTAAGAAATTAAAAAATCCTATGAAATAATATTTTAAGCTCAATAGATTAATAAACCCAAGGGATTATTCATATTATAAACCAAAAGAACTAATAAACCCAAGGGTTTAATATTATAAACCAAAGGAATTGGTGAACCCAAGGGAATTGATTTAAACATTGAGAGAATTGTTGTCACAATGCGACGTTGGACCAACTATGACCATGGTTGGCCACGGGTGATTTTCATATTGAGACAATATTTGTCAGGAATGTGACATTTGATCATGGATGACATTGATCGACTATAGCTAAAGAAATTAATAAACAGTAATAATTAACCCAACATAGTATTCATATTATAAACCAAAAGAACTAATAACCCAAGGGTTTAATATTAGAAACCAAAGGAATTGGTGAACCCAAGGGAAAGAAATTAATAACCAAAGGGACCAATAAGGCAAAAGATCAATAAAATTAATAAAAAAAATACTCAAGTTGAAGAAATTAATAATTACTACTAATTAACCCAAGGGATTTTTCATATTATAAACCAAAAGAACTAATAAACCCAAGGGTTTAAAATTATAAACCAAAGGAATTGGTGAACCCAAGGGAATTGATTTAAACATTGATACAATTGTTGTCACAATGCGACATTGGACCAACTATGACCATGGTTGGCCATGGGTGATTTTCATATTGAGACAATATTTGTTAGAATGTGACATTTGATCATGGATGACATTGATCGATTATTCATCTTATAAACCAAAAGAACTAATAAACCCAAGGGTTTAATATTATAAACCAAAGGAATTGGTGAACCCAAGGGAATTGATTTAAACATTGAGACAATTGTTGTCACAATGCGACGTTTGACCAACTATGACCATGGTTGGCCATGGGTGATATTCATATTGAGACAATGTTTGTCAGAATGTGACATTTGATCGTGGATGACATTGATCGATTATTCATATTATAAACCAAAAGAACTAATAAACCCAAGGGTTTAATATTATAAACCAAAAGAAATGGTGAACCCAAGGGAATTGATTTAAACCTTGAGACAATTGTTGTCGCAATGCGATGTTGGACCAACTATGACCATGGTTGGGCATGGGTCATTTTCATATTGAGACAATATTTGTTAGAATGTGACATTTTATCATGGATGACATTGATCGATTATTCATATTATAAACCAAAAGAACTAATAAACCCAAGGGTTTAATATTATAAACCAAAGGAATTGGTGAACCCAAGGGAATTGATTTAAACATTGAGACAATTTTTGTCACAATGCGACATTGGACCAACTATGACCATGGTTGGTAATGGGTGATTTTCATATTGAGACAATATTTTTCATAATGTGACATTTGATCATGGATGACATTGATCGGTTATTCATATTATAAACCAAAAGAACTAATAAACCCAAGGGTTTAATATTATAAACCAAAGGAATTGGTGAACCCAAGGGAATTGATTTAAACATTGAGATCATTGTTGTCACAATGCGACGTTGGACCAACTATGACCATGGTTGGCCATGGGTGATTTTCATATTGAGACAATATTTGTCAGAATGTGACATTTGATCATGGATGACATTGATCGATTGTTTAACTAATTATAATTACTTAAACAATTATTATATTTATTTAGATATTTTTTTAATTATAATTAGTTTAACAATCTAAACAATTATAACTATAATTAATTATTATAATTATTAATTATAATAAAAGTTCACCATGGCTTATTATGGTTTAAGAGGGTTAACCGTGGATTACTATGGCTAAGCAAGGTTGTGTCCCATTGGACATTGGTTAGAATGAGTGATTGAGTGTG
Organism: Pinus albicaulis; assembly: GCA_034641835.2. NCBI lineage: Eukaryota > Viridiplantae > Streptophyta > Pinopsida > Pinales > Pinaceae > Pinus > Pinus albicaulis. The sequence goes on from CM076577.1 coordinate 376,880,595, forward strand.
TTGGAAATGTTTAACCATATTTAATTAAAATGATTAGAATGTAAATATTATTAATTATTAAAATTAATATTAATGGTATTTATATTAACAACATTAATGATAATATCATTAATACTTTTAATCATATTATTAGAGTGAATAAAAGTTTAAACTTTTTTATTAATAATTATATTGTTAATTATTAAAAAGTAAATATTCTTATTCTTATTTATCAATATTAATGTCAATATTAATTCTTTTAACAATATTAATATTCTTAACAACATAACTCTTAAGGAAGGACAACTTTCTAAAGTGAATGCTTAATAAAAGCTTACTCAAACATTTTACTTATAGATAAATAAAATAAAATAATTGAAAATTGTAAAGTAAATTTATTTTAATGTTTTGGAGTATTTAATTTATCATTATTATAATATTATTTATTAATTATTTTTTAAAATTAGAAATTAATATTGTTGATAGGATCTTGGATAAAGGGTGATAAGGCACTTCTTGATGTGCAGTCATTCATTCAGTTCCAATCAACATGATATATTGAACATAATAAAGATGTAGTCCAATCAAACTTACAAAAAAAAATCAAAATTAATATAATTTTTTAAAAATAAATTAACAGAAGTTTATGTCCTTTTAATATATAGTTTTTTATTATTATTCTTAATTATTATCCATTACATGAAAAATAGTTGACAACAATGTTTTAACAACTTTTTTGTGTGAAAGATATTTGTTCAAAATTTCAAGTAATTGTGAAGAGTTAATATTTTTGAATTTCCATCTCTTTATGAAAAACTAATTCAACAAGTAATAAACACCTCTTTATGAAAAAATAGTTCAGCAAGTGATAAACACCTTAATCTAATTAAAAATTTGATAACTATATTATATATATATAGAACTTTAAAAATAAAAATAATTAATTTTATTTGTTTATTTAAATATATCACCAAAGTATATTTATTTATTTACTAACTGATACACTTGGGAAAAATTCCTCTTCAATTTTATATAGATAATAAAAAGTTAATATGGGTTAATCAACTTCAATATCAACATGATATTAAATTGGTATGTAATTATTATGACATTTAGTTATATAAAATTTTAAGTTTTTAGTGTTATTTTTTGGGTTAGATAATGTGTTTTTTAAAATAACTGATACACTTACCACATGACTAGCCAATATCCAAAGGAATCTAAGCTCTTGCTGGGTCATTCCAACCTTTAGTATAATTATAATTTTACCAACAAAATTCTAAGCTACTTAAACATCTAAATTTTATTTTTAAACACAGAAATAAAATATTTTTTTTTTAAATTGTACTTCTTGTTGATTAATGTTTACAAATTAAATGTTTTTACGTATAGTTAGATATGTAATCTAAAATTCTCGATTCCATTACTGTAATTACGGTTCATCCATCCATTTTGTACTTAGTTTCTCCATTCATTACTATAAATCCAATCCATTATGTTCATTATTCCATTTTATTTAAATTATCCCATCCCTACAGCTGGAGCATCCAATCATTATTGCATGTGCGCTTATACCTTTTAATTTGTTTAACTCGAGTTTTCATTACTGTACTCCATGTAATTCCCTTGTAGTTTAATTTTATTTAAACTACAGTAACTTGGTGTGAGTTATAAAAATTAGTTGGTGTAACGTGTACCCGAAAAATCCAAAGTGGTATTGCAAATCTACCAAAGGTTATCACACAGCTTTTGGGTTGATAGTGGTAAATTGTGGAAACCACGCGATATATCCCAGCAATTGACACGTGGATACACCAAACCACTTTTATCGCGCACCTCCGAAAGTGTTAAAGGTCGGGTTAGTTTGAATGCGATCACCATCAGATTGTGGAGTTAGTTATAGTGGAATGCGATGACCGTATATTTGGGAAGGTTTGTTTCTTGACGGTAATGTATTTATAAAAGTGTCAAAATGACGGTCATGTAATAAAATCAGAAGTTTCTATTATATATACATATTTTATTTATATATTTATTTAAGAGAAATTCTTATCAATTTTAGAGTTATAAACTTGTTTTTCCATCTGCTTTAATGTGAAGTTCCATGGTGTTGTTTCGTAGGGTTTAGTGTCGTCCATCTCTTCACCTGAAAGAGATTTACTCTGTAGCATTTATCAAGTACTGATGAATGTGAATGAGATAGATTTGGTTTGTCAAAGCTCGCACGAAAGCTGTAACGGAAGTTTTATCAGGCATTTGGTAGTGAAAAGCTTAATCAAGCATTTTCGATTTGTTCTTCTGAGTCCACCAGAAGCTACCGGTCATTAAAGAAAAATAGTAAGTGAATCAAACTGGAAGACAAAGTTGAGTCATGTTTAATCATTGATTTAGTTTGGGAAATATATGCAAACCTGAACCCTAACCCCACGCTCACATAGCACTCTTATTATACCCGATTCCAGCTTACTGCATGTTCTCTCGTAAATAAGAAGCACCTCAGACCTTTCCTTCTCTCGAATGGAATTCAAAATCAAAGCCGCTGCCAAAGTACCCCCATCAACAATACGAATTCTGAGATTCTCGTGTTTCTTTACAAACAGTTTTCCACTTTCGTTCAAGTCTTCATTCTGGGTGTTATCAATAGGAAAAATTTAAATTTCAACCAAATAGAAGAAAGATGGAAGACTGATGTTAGAAATGAGATTTATCAATACCTTGTTGAGAAGGCCCAAACTTCTAACTTTTTCCCCCTTCTTCTCCGCGTCCAATATCGAATCTTCAATGTGCTCGTTAATCCTTTGTTTCTTAGAAGGTAGAAAATAGTTCATCAGGCAAACCATCTATTATGAGCCCCTCATGTATAAGACCATGTTATTGCTCATAATAGTAGTAAATAGAAAGAAAATGACTGTAAACAAATATTTCAATACACAATTCATCAAAAGAGACTGGATTTATAGATAATAAAATTATGGATACCAACAAAAACTGGTCAAATGAGACTAGATTTATGGATAAGAGAATTATGAATATCAACCAAAAGTTGGCATCGTATCTGTGCCTTCCTCAACCAAAGCGCAGACTATTAATATGGCAGGCTATATAATAAACACTTGTAATATTGCTCCCCCACAACATATATTGTCTATTTTGAATGGTGTATTGATTACAAGTAGCCTTACATTTAAAAAGAATAAGTTAACTGAAATCAAGATTTCTGAATCACTGCGTAGTCGAATTTTTCATATCAAAATATGAATCAAGAAAGGGGCCAAGCTAACCTTGCTCTTCTATTCTGGAACTAGACTTCAACTTGCCATAGACGGAGATTCAACCTTTTGGCCAAGGCTTTCTTTTGCTTATGTATAAAGAAAAGAAAACTTCCATGAGTCCAAATCAAGAAATCACAAACGAAATTATTGAAGGCAAATCAAGAGGAAATTAGGTGAGGAAAATCAAGATTATATATATATATATATTCAATATTGACTTACATGATTAAGGGAGTTGTTCTCTTTAAAGCATTCGTCCAAAAGAGTCGATTACTCCTTGGACAATCTAAGTTTCTTCCTGGTGTCGCCCTCCTAATCAGCTTCTTCATCGCTAACCCTAGAGCAAGCTCTCTCCGCCTCCAATTCCTCGATGGCATCATGCTTTCTATCGACGCTCATGTCGTAGCAACTGCTCTCAGCATTTATCGCACCACCGGAGTTGACATGAAACGACGATAGGGCGCTGTTCAGTGACGACACATTAATGGCGCCCGTGTCTTCGTTGTAGTAACAGGAAGTAGGAATTTTTTTCAAATCGATTCGCCTGGGCATGGTAGCTTTCGAGTCCCCTGCCGATCTCTTGCCATCTGCACATACAATAATTTATCATGGAAGATGGAGGGCCACAATAGGAAACTGAGACGAAACGGCCGATATGTGTTGTTCGTCTCGTGCCTTCGCCACCAAACACTATATTTTCAGATAATGGAGGATTAAATAATATTATTAATTAATTTAAAATGAAAATTGTTGTTATATTTTATTTTATATGGAAATTTTTTAATACGTGTTAAACAAGTGGCCCCTTCCATTTAATATATTTTTCTAAAATTTTAATAGTGATCAAAACATGGCTCTGATTCATCTTCCCGTAACGGTGAATTTCCGTGTGTGCCATCGCTGTGCAGAATTCGTTGCGCATGGCACCAGGTGAGGAAAATGGCCCCGGCCTGCGCAGCATCTACCAGCCACATGGTATCCCATGTTTGCCACATGGTATCCCATGGTATCCCTAATTTGATAGGTGGCGGTCAACAAATGGCATAGTAAATTTTTAATCATGTTTTGTAAAAAATTAATTTAAGTATGGTTTAAACATGTGATTTAGATATGCAAGGAAGTTAGTTGTTTGAATTTCATCCATTGATTTAGTGGCGACGACCAGAATATACTGGCATCTTTCAATCTAGACCATCAGATGAAAAAGATTAATTAGCAAAAGGATTAAAGTAGCCAATTCCAACAGGGGGTTACGCCTATCGGCGTAATGACTTATGCCATTTGATTCTTGATGAGTATTTGATAATTCTATTTAAGATTCCTTATGAAAATCATGCAATCTACATATTTTTATGATCACAAATAAAAAAATTGTCAATTTGCTTAATACTAGTTGATCATTGCAATCTAGTATTCAAATATAGGCATATTTTCTCTCGTCTATGAGATAAAAATTGTTAATTATTTACTTTGAATTCTACATGCCAACATATTTCAGAAAATACTAAAAAACATTGTTTGAATAGAATGAAAACGTGAATATATTTTTGAAGTTCCTATTTAAATCGTCGACCAAAACCTATATGTTTGGTTTTATGAATTCAATTCCAATTAGGATTTTAAACCTCATGATATTTTGTGTGATATTATGTTCATTTAAATACTTTATTTGTTTTTATTTAGATTGGTTAAATTGTTGTAGCATGTTGTGTTCATATTCTGTAAATTATTATAATATATTACATATTTTTTCTTAAATTAATTATATTTTTCTTAGTTTGATTTTTGTTTTAGATAGGAAACCAAGCCTTTTTTGTAGGAGGTATACGGTCATATATATATATATATATATATATATATATATATATATATATATATATATATATATATATATATATATATATATAATTGGAACTTTGATTGGCCAAATACATGGGGTAATTAGATGCACAAGCATAATAGACGATTCTTTAGTTTTGAATAGAAGTAGGTATATTGAATGAAGACATAGACGCATGCATAGTTGATGAATTTAATGTTGAAAGGACTAATATTTACTCACAACTGTATTTTCTGTTAATCATAGGATAGAGATTGGGATGAAAAAAAAGGGATGGCAGCTTTATCTCTATAACATGTTTGAGATGCAAAATAGTAACAGGTAGTGATTTCTAGATAATGAGCTTGCAAGTAGTTGAAATGGATGGTATAGTAAGGGAAAAAAATGTTATTTGCAATGATACAAATAACTCATTTGGTTATTATTACGTTTTTCAAGTAAAAGAATGTGTAACGTTTTCACTTTGTGGAATATTTTTGAATACTATGTGCATTTGTGATAAGCAATATTTTAATGTGTGTAAACGGTTAGATTTGGGTGGGAAAACGGGTGTGTGGAACAATGAAGAGAAACTTTAATTCAGTGTAATGGAAACTTTGATTCGTAATGTTATCATTACTCTAAAATACTAATTATAGAATATTCAATTTTATTTCTACTGCACATGAGGAACATTATTATTTTTGAACTGATAGTAGTGTAATTCCATAAATTATGACATCATTAGGCAGAGAAATAACATAATACATGTTGATGAGGACATTTATTTAGCGATTTTGACGTTTTCTATTAATCAGATAACAGAGATCGAGACGGTAAAAAAAATTTGGATGTGGGATTTATCTTCGATACAGAGATTTCGTGACATGAGTTGGACCGAAAGAAATAACATATCATAATGTTTTCTCTTTGCAGAATGTGTTTAAACGTTGGGAGTATTGTTCGAGCTCTTTTTTACTTACATAAATTTTTATCTCCAAGTCTGACGTCACATAAAATGGCATATTCTACTTTCAATTGTATCTTAATGTTGTATCTAATTATCGTATGAAAAGCTGTGAAATTATGAACATAATTTTATTGGGATACAACATTAACTTAATATTGATGACAAATTAGGGTTCAAGAATTAGCGTCTCATGAGAAGGAAATAATTATACCTGAGATCAGTATAGTGTGATGTTCCATGTTATCAATCACTAATATAGGTTGGAAATGTCATTCAAGCTAATATTAGTTCATTGTTAGTGGTTTTTTCGAATTATGCATGGAATAATTAAGTCTATACTAGGTTATTTTTTCCTACTCTTTCATGTTATGGTCAAATTCAATTCTAGTTTATGTTTGAAAATTCTATTCTATGTTTATTTCTCTTTGTATTAAATTTTTTGAATTTTCCATTCTTTTTTATATTAGCATTTCTATTACCAAAATCAGCTGAATTGATTCTACTAAAAATAAATCTATTGATATAAACTATTAATTCATGGTCGGTGGCATTAGTTGGGAAAGAATTTGGTAGATCAAGATAGTTTTTTTTCTCCAGTATTTCTAATTATGATAAGAGCGAATCCTTTTTTATGTTCAAATATTTGGGTTAGTGTTGTGTGTAATGTAAGTGTGCGGAAGAAATGTTTAGATAAATGTATGCGAGGACAGATAATATCACGAAAGAGAGTTTATGTTGTTTTCTCCATGCAGTTGTCTTGAACCGTGTGTCAAGTCATTCATAAATCAAATTTGGTTCATTTTTTTTCCCAATATGATATCAAATCAAACGAATCGACATCGACATAGTGATGGGGGCCATCTCATCCATCAATTTTATTCTTCGTAGAAGAAAGCTACAGACATATCCACATAATATTTATTTGAAATTTCCTTGTATATTTTTCTCCTTACAATTATTATTGATAGTTTCTTGGCTAATTGTCATGATCACAGGCATTTCATTTTTTCATTTTATATCATAAACTTTTGTTTCTTATGACACGTATATAAATGATATTGAAGTAGGATCAAAGTGAGGGGTAAATGGACGATATGTTTTTGGAGTTTTGAGATTTATTTGCATTACTTCCCATAAACGTTGGCTTCCATATATTTAATTACTATTTAGCTAGAGTGTTGTGTGTAATATCCTTTCACACGATTAATAGTAACAGCTGGTGATTTTGAAGAGAGAAGAGAATTGTAAAATTAAATAGGATTTGAGAATATTATTCATTGACATTATTTTTTAGCGCAAACCGAAAATGGGTAGCATAGGAAGGAAAGAGGTTATTTGCAATGATACGATTAACTCACTTGCTCGTATCGATGAGAAATTGACTGGTCAATAGTGTATGATCTATATGTGAATCTGCCAATGGAAGAGAGAAAAAAAACAATATTTAGAGTAGTGGATTAGTGAATTCATTATTCGGGGCTTATAGTAAAAGGTTGCATTGTGCGGAGGGAGAAAATAATAATTTAAAGAGCTCGTGTTGGATTCTATATAGCCATAATTGTAGGGGGTTGTTTAATTATGAAAATCTTACAATAAAATGTTTCGTTGTGAGAAGGAAGCTTATATGTGTTTTAATTTGAGAAAGAATTGTCGATCATGTGAATGAATCTTTTTGTATAGGTGCGTAGTCGATGAATTGAACGTTGAAAGGAATAATATTTTTTTGGAGTTCGTACACATTGTAAATGACAGCTAATTAATTAGTGTAATGTGTGTGAAGGTAGAGAGTGTTTATTTTTGTTCCTTTAATGTGCAACATGCTCAAAATTGTTGGCTTTTTATTTCAAATGAATTCTGATGTTAGATTTCATTTTACCCACTATAACATCCATATCAAATTCTTTTTTCCTTGTGTTCCTAAAAATTGTTGGGTATGTGTTATATTCTTTCCACAATTAATCCTTAAACGTGAAGTCCTGTGAGGGGGTGATAGATCTTTTGTTGTGTGTTCGTCGCATGCAACGAGGGGGTCATAGGTGGGGTGGTAGCACCGAAAAAAATAAATAAAATTAAAAAATTAAAATTAAAATTAAAAAAAAATTAAAATATTAAAATAAATAAATTGGACCCTATTTTTCGATGGGTGGACCTGCCCATGGTTTTTTGCATGGGTTTGCACATGGTTTGGGGGTATGATGGTTTTCGACCCCTGGTATTTTTTAGATCCGGTCAAGGGAACTACGGTTATGTTCTAATCCAGGGATAATGGATTGGGGTTTATGTATACTTCGGCATGTATATATATATATGTGTTGTAACACTAAAAGGAATATAATGAAAAATCAAGCTAGTAGTCCTAATTTGAGATCCAGGGGAAAATATCTGTGTATATTAGTTTTATGTTTTATGTTATCTCTATTGTTTTTTTTTGTTTTTAAGATTCGTTTGCAGATAATTTCTTTGCAGGGTTAAAAACTACATGTGGTACCAGAGTTGTTTCGGCTTCAAGGGGACACCTTTGCTGTGGAGGGGTTTTTTTCTCGAGCCTGTGGTAGACCCTGTTCAGTGGGAGATCTGTGGGATATATTTTTACGGTGAAAGAAGATGGTGAGTAGTGGAAAGATATAGATCAAGAAATTTAATGGTCAATTTTTTTAGTTGTGGAAGCTCAAGATGGAGGATCTATTGGTGGATATAGATTAGTGGATCACGGTAGATTTGGGTACTAAACCAACGGAAAAGTCAGATGAAGACTAGAAGAATTTGGATCGAAAGGCAAAGAGCACAATACAGTTGTGTGTCTCAAATTCGATAATGTCGAATGTATCTGGGGAAGCTACAACAAAGACTTTGTGGGACAAGCTAGTGACTTTGTACCAATATAAGTCTTTGGTGAATAAATTGTTCCTGCGGAAAAAGTTGTATAACCTGAGGATGAAGGATGGAGACTCGGTGACAGAGCACATGAACGCCTTTAATACTGTGGAAATTCATCTATTGATATTAAAATCTCATATGAATATAAGTGCATCAATTTTTTGTGTTCTCTACCAGATTCGTGGGACAGTCTGGTTATTGCAATAGGTAGCAATACAACTACCTTGAATTTTGATGAAATTGTCTCAGCCTTGTTGTCGAGGGAAATGAGATGAAAAAATATGGAGGGAAAGAATGGAGATGGCTTATCTATACGAGGAAAGTCCCAGAATAGAAACAAAAATAATTTTTCGAGTGGGATATCTAAATCTCCAGGAAATTTTGTAAAGGTGTGCTAGAAATGTGGAAAGGAAGGGCACTAAAAAAAGGACTGTATATCTAAAGCTCCTGATAAAGGAAAGGGATCTGATGATGCTCCTTCTGCAGAGGAAAAATCCACCTTTGATGAAGGTTGGGATGTGTATTGGGCTTATTCTTAAAATACACATGTAGATCATGAGGCATGGTTGATTTACTCAGGTGCATCCTTTCACTTCACTCCCCATAGGGATTGGTTCTACGAGTATAAGTATGATGGTGGTGATGTCTTCTTAGGGGATGATAGGAAGGTTAGAATCTTCAGACGTGGAAAATTAAATTTGAAGCTGCAAGGTGGAAGGATTAGAACACTTCCTGGTGTTTTGCATATTCCTGCATTGGAAAGAAATATGATTTCTGTAAGCAAGATGGATGATGCAGGTGTTAAAACAGTTTTTGAGAAAGATACCTGCAACATGAATTGGGGAGCATTGGTATTAATGCAGGGAGTTCATATTGGAACTATGTACAAGCTTTAGGGTAGCACTATTATTTATGGGTGCAACAATTTTGTGGTTCTTGAAAGTGGATCGGAAATCCTAGCGGTCTCTGGAGAAAATACCATGCTATGGCATTAAAGGCTTGGACATATTGGAGAGAAGAGCCTTCAGATACTGCATGGAAATGGCATGGTATAAGGTATGACTAATTTCTCTCTGGATTTCAATTTCTATGAACATTTTGTATATGGGATGTGGAATCGGGTGAGTTTTCCTTCTGGTGCTAATATATTAGAGCTTGTGCACAGTGATGTGTTTGGACCTGTGTCGATTCCATCACTGGGTAATTCTATGTACTATGTTTCATTCATAGATGAATTCTCAATGAATACATGGATATATTTCTTGAGGAATAAATCTAAGTTATTTGACAGATTTAAATAATTTAAGGCTCTGGTGGAAAACCAGACAGACAAGAAGATAAAGGTGTTGAGGACAGATAATGGTGGAGAGTTTTTCAAGAAGGAATTTGAAGATTTTTGTAAGAAGTGTGGTACATCACGGTAGAAGACTACTCCATACACACCTCAGCAAAACAAAGTTGCAGAAAGAATGAATAGAACGCTAATGGAAAAGGCAAGAATCATGCTCAATGGTACCAGGTTACGACAGGAATTCTAGACAGAGGTAGTAGAGACTGCATGTTACCTGATTAATAAATCACCTTCATCGGTGTTGGAGGATAAGGCTCCACATGAGGTATGGACTGGTAAGAAACCCTCTCTTTCACATTTGAGGATATTTGGATGTGATGCATATGTACATATTCCAAAGGATAAAAGGACCAAGTTGGATAATAAATCTGAAAGGTGCATCTTTATTGGGTATAAGGATGGTTTAAAAGGTTACAAGATTTGGAACCTAGAAACAAGGAAGGTTGTGTATAGCCGAGATGTGTTGTTTAGAGAGGTGAAAGATGTTGTTAAACATGAATTCCTACCAAAGGAACCTGAGAAGATAGATTTTGAGCTAAAGTAGGATGAATCGAACTCTAAAACAAAACAACATTCAAAAGAGGAAAAGCCACAAAATCCAGTTGTCAGAAGATCAGTTCAAGAAAGAAGGCAGCCAGAAAGGTATAGTCCATCTGCTTTCTATTAAAAATTTTCTTTAACTATCATTGATGATGATCCCAGAACTGTCAAGGAGGTAGTGGATTCAAAGCATGGAAAACTCTGAAAGGAGGCCATGGTTGATGAAATGGCATCCTTGCAAAAAAATGAGGCATGGGATGTGGTGGATTTCCGGCTAGAAGGAAGACCATCGGGAGAAAATGGGTGTTTAAGAAGAAGATGAATGTAGAAGGCAAGGTGGAGAAATACAAAGCTCGGTTGGTAGCAAAAGGTTATTCCGAGGTGTCAGGAAATTATTTTGGTGATATTTTTTCTCCTGTTGCCAAGGTTACTTCTATTAGATTACTTTTATCTGTTGTTGTTGCATTTTATTTCGAGGTAGAACAGATGGATGTGAAGACAGCATTTCTTCATGGGGATATAGAAAGGGAGATCTACATAAAGCAACCTGAAGGCTTTGCAGTGAAGGGAAAGAAAGAACTGGTATGCAGGTTAAAAAAGTCTCTGTGTGGGTTAAAACAGTCACCGAGGGTGTGGTATCAGAAATTTGATACCTATATATGGGGACTTGGCTTCACTAGAAGAAAAGAGGATCATTGTGTTTATTTTAAATTAATTAGTGACCGTGTTATTTATTTGGTCTTGTATGTGGATGATATATTGCTAATTGGAAATGATAAAGAAATTATCCAAGATTTGAAGACCCAATTTTTCTCCAAATTCGACATGAAGGATCTTGGTGCTGTAAACTATATTTTGGGCATGGAAATTAAGAGAGATCAAGCAAAGAGAAAGCTTTGGTTAAACCAGAGGAAGTATGTTAAGACAATATTGTAGAGGTTCAATATGCAGGATATTAAACTGGTGAAGGTTCCTATTCATGTAGGTGTAAAGTTATCTGCTGAACATTTTCCCAAGACACAAGAAGAGGAGGAGGATATGTCCCGTGTTCCATATGCAAGTGCAGTGGGTAGCCTGATGTATGCAATGGTCTGTACTAGACCAGACATTGCACATGCAATGGGAGTATTGAGTAGGCTTATGTCAAAACTAGGGAAGGAGCATTGGACAGTAGTGAAGTGGGTTTTTAGATAATTGTGTGGCCCTTGTGATTATGGTTTGTGCTACCAGGGGAGACCTGGATTGGACAGAGTTTTGGACATCTGTGGTTTTTTTGATGCAATTTTGGCTAGAGATTTGTACCAAAGAAGATCTAAAAGTCAGTATGTGTTTTATCCTAATTGGAGGTGCAGTTAGTTGGATGAATAAAATACAGTTTGTAGTGGCTCTTTCAGCTACAAAGGCAGAATACATTGCAACCACTCATGCAAGCAAGGAAACAGTTTGGTTGCAGAGTTTTTGTTCAAGTATGGGGTTGGTGCCAGGAGCGGTAAGGATAGATTGTGATAGCCAAAGTGCAATTTTCTTGGCTAGGAACCCTACTTATCATTCAAAGACAAAGCACATTGATGTTCAATATCACTTTGTGAGAGATATGGCTGAGGATAAAAGGGTGTTGCTGGTAAAGGTGGACACTTTGAAGAATGTTGTTGATGCATTGACGAAGTCTGTGAGCACTCAGAATTTCTCTTGGTGTAGAGAAACAATGGATGTTGCAGAGCTAGAATAATGACTAAGCTCTCTTGTTTCCCCTTGCGGAAAGAAAAAAACAAGTGGGAGGATGTTGGGCATGTGTTATATTCTTTCCACGATTAGTCGCACACATGAGGGGTTCACAGGGGGGATGAGATATCTTCTTGTACATTACGTCGGGCGCAGCAAGGGGTTCATGGGGGGGCAGTAGCCCCCCTGTCGAGGTCCAAAGCAGCGGCCTGGGAAAAAAAGTTGGACCCTATGTTTCGGTGGGCAGACCCACCCATGGTTTTGTGCATGGGTTTGCACATGGTTTTGGGGCATGATGGTTTTTGACCCCTGGTATTCTATAGTTCCAGTCAAGGAAACTACAGCTATGTTATAATCCAAGGTTAATGGATTGGGGTTTATGAATACTTTAGCATGTATATATATGTGTTGTAACACTAAAAGGAATATAATGAAAAATCAAGCTAGTAGTCCCAATTTGTGATCCAGGGGAAAATATCTGTGTATATATGTTTTATGTTTTATGCTCTCGCTGTTGTTTATTTTAATTTTTTAAGATCGTTTGCAGATATTTTTTGTACAGTGTTAAAACCTAGAAAAATCATTGGCTGCTACTATTTTGCATTTGGAACATGTCATGAAATATTTGTACCGAAGATAGAGTTTTCAATCATATTTTTAATGTGTTAATGTCTGTCTTATGATTAATGGAAAAAATTGTTGCGGATAAATATCAGTTATTTTGGTATTTGACGCATCGAGTATCCATGTGCGGACATATTTGTTCAATGTACCAATGTGCACAATGTATAACAGTTGTGGATAAATATCAATCGTTTTAGTATATGATACATCGAATACACATGTGCATACATATTTTTTCAATGTACTAACACACATAATGTATTAATGTTTTTCGTCCTTGTTTTTCATATTCTTCCTCTTGCACAACATTATTTGTTCAAATGTATTAAAAATAAAATACTTAATCTAGTGTTATATCATAAAGTCCGCCATACAGCCCATTCTGCAGCACATATTTGTTCCTTCGTACATCTTTAATTTTTCATTTATTAGCAAAATCAATTCACTTGAAGGCATTGAACATAAAGTTACTAGTATGAACTATTAATTCGTGGGAACATAGTGAACATGAATATATCAACATAAACTATTAATTCATTTTTGGTGACATTGGTCTGAGATTAATTTAGTGTATCGTGATAGTTTTTTGTCTAGAATTTCATATTATGACTATAACTAGTGCTTCTCTATGTTCAAATATTTGGGTCTATTATCGTGCAGGAGGTAGGTAAACATAAGAAATGTGTGGTAGAATATGTGTGATTTTGTCTAGTTGTTTGGAATACATTTTGACACTTATCTATGTCATAGTATTAAAAATGGTGTGCCAAGTTACTCACAAATCAAATATGGTTCAGTTTTACATAGTGGTGGTGACCAAATGTCATGTCGATTCGTCATAATAGGTATATGAATATGTTTATGCATTGTATTTATTTGCAAGTGTCCTTACACATTTTACTATTTATAACTATTATTGGCATATTTAATCTAATGTTCATGATCATACCTATAGTGTAACAAAACATCAAATTTGTTTGGAAAACCATTGAAATTTGGCCACATTTCTAATCAAATCCAAAAGTAATATTTTGTAAATATAGGGTAGAGTTGACAAGCTTGAAGGTTTTGGGTGTCACTAGAATTTTCCATCTATTGAATCCATTTCCAGTATCAAAAACATAATTGAAGCACTCCTACTACTACTATTTTTGGGAAAAAAATTAATAAAAAAATTGGATTTCGAGGATATTTTGAGCATACGAGAAAATTTCTCACCTCGATGTTCTTATGAACTGTATGTCAATAACCTTTAAGTAGGAGAAATGTGTGGAGTAATTGGACAAGATGCTTTTGGAATTTTGAATTTTATTTCCAATACCATCTGCAAACATTGGCTTACAATGTGTGGAGTAAGTGGACAAGATGCTTTTGGAATTTCGAAATTTATTTCCATTACCTTCTATAAATGTTGGCTTTGGTATATTTAGTTTTTACTTATTCATAGTATCATGTGTAACTGTTTTCACACAAATAATAGTAATAGTCGGTGATTGTAGAGAAAACAAAGAACTGTAACGTTAAATTGATTTTGAAAATGGTGTTCAGTGACAGATTATTTTTTACTACAAAGATAAAATGGGTAGAAAAGGAAAGAAAGAGGTTATTTGCACTGATACGGTTAACTCACTTGATGACATAGATGGTAGCTTTGAATTTTTGATCACGTATCAGTGGTATTTGAATCTCTCAATTGAAGAGAAAACAAGAAACAAGATTTGGAGTAGCAGATTAGTAGAAGTTGGGTGTGTTCCATAGGCCTTTGATTTCAAATAAATTTTTAATCTATGTGAAAACAACTGAGCTAGGAGTGATAAAGGTTCCTCTAAATCCTAATGCATTTATATGGTTACTCAATTAGTCACCAGAACCAAACAAGTGATTAAATTTTTTCGATGCAGATAGCTTCATAACCCCAAGAGCAAGCACGATTGGAATTGTCCAAGAATTCATTTCTCCAAGTTTTGAGGTTCCTTCTGATCTTTCTTTTCTATATATTTCCTTTTTTAGATAATTTTTTATGGATTTATGTTGGATTTATGCTCAATTAATTGGCGGAGAAACTACAAAAATGTTCTAAAATGTGTTTTCAATGTGCTTTATGAGACATACCAAAATAATTTTATTTCTAATTGGGTTGATGTCATTTCCAATGAATTAATTGTTCAATTACATGGATTCTCCAAGGGAAACGGATTATTTATTATGGTGTATATGATAACATCCCTTGTTTTAAGGCATGTATTTCACAGTTTTCCCTCTAATTATAATTTCAATTTTCGTGAGGAAACAGTGCACTTCTAGTATTCTATATTGTGGAAGCATATAACTTCTTTAAAAAAATTTATAGTTCAAGATGTGTTTGTAAGGGACATCTATTTCATGGTAATTGGGCAAGAGCCTCCTTGAATATCAGCAAAGGATCATTTTTTCTTATGTGGCAAAGGGGACCATGAGGAAAGAGAAAGAATATGGTCATTCGAATTTATGGTTTTGAAGATAGGTCATTGTTTTTGCTAAGGTTTTTTCTAGATACATATTTTTTGTAGAGGTCTATAGGAAATACCATCATTGGAAAGTTATATTTGAGAAAAAAAAAAATCTTTTTTTTGTTTGTTGTTGGAAACATCATTGTCAATAATATGGCTCACGCTACCCTTTTGGAAAAATATCTAGATGCTTTTAGATTATGTGAAGTTTAATTTATTCGAGGCTTTGATATAAATAATTTTTTCACAGAACACCTAGTGTTTATGAGGTATCGGAACTTGTTTCCGAGAACTAGAGAACAGAGCCAGGAAATTCATAGTTAAACAATAATAAAAACAATAATCGTTGGTAGGTGCCAAAGAGATCTCCAAAAAACACATCATCTCCATGAATGGAAGATACAAGAAAATAGGAACAGATGCTACGGGAAAAACTCAATCTTGCACATGCAGTGTTGGTTGGACTTCATATAATAGTCAAAAAAGTAAAGAACTATTGCAAGTGGAAAATTATTTTTGGAGGACTATCAGATAGCAGAGTTGAAGAACAACCTATTTGTTTAGTAAGAAGGGTGCATACAGCTAAGCCATATAGACCCAATATCACACATAAAACAAGGATCATTGAAGAGACCATGAACATGGAAGTTTATAGCATGACATTACTGTTGGTGTGCCAAAATGTCTTATTTTCACCTTCTTCCCATAACCATTAACCTCTGTTTCATCTCGATAAACCTTGTCATTTCCTACACTAGTCCAAGATAATCGTTTATTCCTACATATACTTCGTATTTCATAATTAATGTTTACTAGGGGCTTAATTAATTATTTTATATAGATTTCATGTTTTTAAAGTATTTCTTGTAACTTACGATTACCTTCCTAAAATTAATTGAAAAACTAAGTGTTAATTAATATGTAGCGTGATTCAGCGTGGGCAGATTCTTGCACCCACCAACACATGTTGCTCTGTGATCTTCGCAATAGTTGATCATTCCACGCGGGCGTTTTTTATCCACGTCTCTTAGTTCGATGCGAATTATCTGAAGATGGATATGGTGGAGTATAGTCAGGGATCCTTGCCAAATATATGGTCTACGGCCAGCAAAGCTCGTGCTCTGTTATAACCATTAGCCGGTTTTGTAATATCGTTTGTTAGTCCATTCAGCCGAAAGGCTTGAATTGGAAATGGCTCTGTAATTAGCAGATCATGGCTATAGGCTGAAAGACTATATATAATGTAGATCTTAGGTAGAGCTAGGTTAAGTGATATCTGGATATTTTAATTTTCATTATTTTGTAATTTTGTATCGCCCTTGTTCTGGGCTGGACTCGCATTATCATGTATGTTTGTTGATCAAAGTTAATACAATGAACTTCTCCATGATTTCTTCACGCTATGTCTAAATCTCACTTATGCATTGATCAAGTTCTGAATCATTTCGTTTCTTAAACAGGAAACGAGTTGGTTGGCTAGGGCCTAGCCAACGTAGCTTGTTTACCCTTGTGCTTTCATCATTTAAAAGATTCATGTGTATTTATTTATTTGCAAGCACATGGTTTGAATCATTATTGATTTTTTTTTAGAGTTCTGAGTTAAATTCATTCTTAAGTCAAAGCGTGAAACTGATCAGTGTGTGAAGTTTGAATTAAGTTAATTTATTTCCTGCAATTCTTTCATGTAATTTATTTATGTAATTCCTTTCTTAGTTTTCTTCCACGCAGATCGTGCAGGAAGTTTCTTCCTACACCAGTGCATGTTTTGCACTTCATTTTATTCATTTACTTCATAGCATGTGTTTCATTCCTTTCTCTATTTATGATTTCACTTATTCCTGCAAATAAGCATCATTAACTCAAAGTAATCATTCTCAACATCAAAACACAAACTTCTTAAGGTTCTAAAAATGACTACATGAATTAATAAAGGATTCCATTGCAAACATTATACTTTACACTTGCAGCTCATGACTTGAGAGAAAGGATTAGAATTAATTTGTAACATTATAAGTGATTCACCGAAAGATAGTTTAATTTCATGCAAATTACTTTGATTGATTGCTTTGATTGTTAAGGATTGTTTCTACATTGCTAATTTTATTCTCATTTTTAGTAGCAGTCACTTAAAGCATTACTTTTCCTATGTATAATTTATTTTAGAATTCAGCCTGCAATTGCAATTATTTTCAGCATGTCTTTTAATTCTTTTCAAAAGTAATCAGAAACTTTGGTGAAGGAAGCTCTATCCTGATGCAAGAGATGGTTTCTTGTCATAGGAACAGATTTCTCTAAGCCTTGTGGCTTAGAGCACCTACACAAAGACATAAGTCTTCAGTAAAGACGGTAAAGTATACTTTTGCATATAAGTCTGTACCTGCACTAGTGCAAGCAGATTGCATGAGTACAAGAATGGTTGCTTAGTGTAGAAGGAAAATCATTTGGAAAGTAGATCTTTGCAAGGGCCCGCGCATTAAGTTGTTAGCCATCTATATTGAAGATAAACATAGATTTAATTATATCATTTAATATTGCTTCCAGTTGTGTGAAAGTTCCTTTACTTGATTTCCTCGCAAATTCATTATTTTACATTCCAACACTAGAATTTCTTTTGTGTTGATTGCCTTTGAAATTGTCTTTTGTTTGATTCTAAAATATTTCAATTAAGAAGTAGGGATAGGAATAGTAAAATTCCATACCACTTCTAGCATTACCTGTGCTTCATATCTAATTTTACAAAACCCCCGGGTTGACAATTAAGTGTTGAGGAGTTTTCTTAAGTGAAATTCCTGCACCCAACATTTTGGTGTCGTTGTTGGTGAGGTGATTTGAATTGGTAAGAATTTTCTGTTTTTTGCAATAGGGGTAAGTTTGCTATTATTTTTTCTACAGTTTGCTTCTATTTTTTGAATGGATTTGTAAGTGCTGAGTTATTTTTGAATTTGCAAATTTTATTGAAATTTTGTTTTTTCATTTTTTGAGATGAATGCCTAAAAGAGGTAGGGGTCTAAAGCCCAATAAGAGCCAAGGAAATACTGATAACTCTAAAATCAAATCTCACATTAGACTTCTTTTTTAGGCAGAAATTCCAAACAAACCCAGACTCATCATGGAGGAACATTCTACTGGGACTCTGGCAGTAGTAGTTCAGGTGTGACACAGCCCATAAAGGGGAAGAAGGAGACTAGTAGAACCCATATTCATCCTTCCCAGCATATTAAGAGTGGTTCACTTGGAGGAAAAACAATGGCAGACCATGAAGACCGTGCAGAAGGAACTGGTTAAAATCAGGTAAATGAGGAACAATCCACTTTTGGATTCCCAATTGTGTATCCGGATGTAACTGTGCAAATGAAAAATATACTCCTGCAACTCTCAAGGACGCAACACTTCATTGGTTCATGGGACTAGGAGGGAACACTATAGCCTCCTGGGAACAGATGAAGAGAGTGTTCTTATCAAAATATCAGGAATAGTGTAAAACTAGATATATTCAAGATGAAATCTTTACTATTGTGAAAAATGATGATGAGACTCTAGAGGACTATTTAGAGATATTATTGTACATCCTACAAATTTCAAAGCACAAATTTGATCTAAGTACTATTAGAACCTTGTTCTTACGTGCGCTTACTGATGATGCTTGAAATAATTTAAATTTTTTAGGAAAAGGGGATATTGCTCATAAACCTTTTGATCAAATATGTGACTTGTGCAGTAAATTCTCCAGGAACCAATATAGATCTAGTAAAGGAATTTGGAATAGAAATAAGAAAACCGAATCTATTGATGCTATGATTTTTAGATTGGAGAATAAAATGGATAATATGAAAATAGAAATAATGAATATTGTTAGCAAACAAATAGACTCCTTAAAATTTCAGCAAAAGCTTATAGAAGAATAGGATTCCTTGCCTATTTTTTGTCCTAAGTGTATGAAAAATCATATTTTAACGCAATTTCCTCTTGATATAAAAGGAGCTAATAAATGTGAAATTTGTGCAGAGAACCATGCCATTTAAAAATGTCCTTCTATACCTGGGCTGAAAGTTTTTCTTGAAGGAGGACAACCTGAAGCTGAATCATTGCATGCTATGGGAGCACGAAGAAACTTGCCAAAGGTAAGTGCAAGTATGGATACTGAATTTTCACCACATTTATTTGGTTAAAATGCACATCCATATTCCTATCCTAACAATAGTCACTCTCAACATTGGCAGCATGGGAACTAGTATCATTATGGACATCTCTCCCAATCTTGGAAACAAGGATGGAAAGAGCCAAACCATTCACATCATCCCTATCCTTCACCTATGCAATCATACCCACCTACATATGCACCTTACCCAATTTCACAACCATCACCACCTCAGCTAAGTCAACCAACGCCACCATTGCATTTACCTCCACCGTTTTGACCTCCTTAGCTACCTGCCCAACCCTTCCCCAACCCCAATAATAAAGCGATAAAAATGATCCATTATATGAACCCTCTTTCCTTACCTAGATATCATTCCATGCCAGTTGGAGTCAATGATCTCTAGTTGAGATCAGGGAATATAGTAGCCACAGAAAAACAGAAGCAACCTAAGGTGATTATCAAAGAGAAAGGTGAAGAGGAAACTCCTGACCATTACGAAAATAATTTCACCATTCAACCTATCCCCATACCCTCAGAACCTTTACCATCCTCTTCCAACCAGCCTCCCTATCTAGAGAGGCTATTTGTGGAGAAGAATGACCCCATTCCTGAGTCTAGCCTAGCTTCCGAGCTTAGGAACCTTTTGATAAAGGTGCCTTTGCTCCAAGATATCAAAGATATCCCCATATGTACAAAAATAATTAGGGAAATATGTCTCAAGAATCCAGGGAGGATAATATTATAACCTCAAACCATTCAATTTGTCGAGAGAGCAGCAGAATTAATGACAGGGTGTATGCACATGGAGAAATATACTGACCTCGGAAATCATGTTGTCTCTGTTCAAATAGGTAATTTCATTGTCTCTAATGTACTTATAGACTTGGGGGCAACCATTAACGTTATGACCAAGAAAAACATGGATCAAATTGGATTGGTCCATTTTTTCCTACTCCCACTATGCTTGAACTAGCAGACAGATCTAAAATCAAGGCGGAAGGGGTATTGGATGATGTGGTTGTCTCTTTATATTCTTGGGAATATCTCGCAGACTTCATTATGCTTCAGCCAAAGAATCCTGTGGGAGGACATCCCTTGATCTTGGGACCACCATGGCTTGCTACGGCTGATGCTTATATTCGATGTCATTCTGGTGATATGTACATTTACCATGGAGAATCTAGGAAGAATGTCTCCTTGTATCCACCCACTAGATCCATTCAGGAGCTAAAATACACTTTATGGTTAGACTACAGTAGTAATGAGGAGAATCAATCTGTTTCCATGATCCATCAATATGCTGAGTCCTCACAGGAGGGTGAGATTCAAGACTTCCTAAACAATCTAGACACTATGCCTAATTTTGAATCATTGAATCAAATTTTCAGTCTAGATTTTCAAGAAAGTCACGACTCTCTATCTCCCTCACCACCATCTTTATTCACACCTTTTTTTACTCTTGAGCCTAATACTACTCTTGTTGAGATTAGTCCAGGAAAATATTTACACATCAATTCAGACTTTAACACATCGCAGCAAGAGCAGCTTGTGAGTTTTTTGTATAACCATCTTGATGCCTTTGCATGGGTCTATGAAGATATGGAAGGAATCCCTCCTGAAACTTGTACTCACCATATCTATATTCAAGATGGATCTCGACATGTCCAACAACCCCAAAGGTGTATGAATCTAGCTCTAAGAGATGTTGTAAAAGAAGAACTGCAAAAACTCTTGGATGTTGATTTTATTTATCTTATTTCTGATAGCCAATGGGTCTCTCCATTGGTATTAGTCCCAAAGAAACCTTGGAGATGGAACATTTTCATTGACTATAGATGATTTTAAAAATCCACTCTCAAGGATTACTTCCCCCTTCCTTTTATTGATCAGGTACTTGATACCATTGCCGGTAAGAAGTACTTTTATTTTTTAGATGGCTTTATTGGTTATAACCAGATACAGATTGCACCTGAGGATTAGGATAAAACCCACTTTTACATTTCCATGGGAAACATTCGCATACAGAGTACTCCCCTTTGGGCTATGTAATGCCCCGAATACCTTTCAAAGGGAAATATTGGCTATTTTTGTTGACCTTGAGTGTGTAGAAATCTATTTCGATGACTTTTATGTGTTTGGTGATTCATTTTAGGGAGCCCTCGAGAATATAGAAAAAGTTCTTCTTCATTGCCAAGAATCCCATATTTCCTTGAGTGACAAAAAGTGTAGATTAATTTTCAAGGTAGGAGTGGTTTTGGGCCATCTTATTTCAGACAAAGGTATCCAGGTTGACCCTCCAAAAATAGAGATTATTTTGAGTCTTCCTGTACCCAAAACTCAAAGGGAAGTGAGAGGTTTTCTAGGACATGCAGGCTACTATAGGAGATGCATTGAGAACTTCTATAGGATAGCTACCCCTACTTTCTAAATTTTGGCTAAGACAGTGAATTTTGTTGGTCCATAGCTTTCCAACAGTCATTTGATACATTGAAGGAAAAACTAGTTCTGGCACCAGTTTTAAGAGGACCAAACTGGTCCCTGCCATTTCATATTTCCTCTGATGCCTCAGATACTTCTATTATCGCATATTTAGGACAATAAGAAGATAAAAAATCCTATTCCATTTAATTCATCAGTAAAACCTTGTCACCTGTTGAATTAAATTACACAGTTACTGAGAAAGAGTTTTTAGCTGTAATATTTTCCAATAATAAATTCAAACACTACATCACAGGATATGAACTCTTTGTACATACTGAACATTCCACGATAAAATATTTAATGAATAAACCATTAGCTAGCGATATAATGACTAGGTGGTTATTATTGTTGCAGGAATTTAACATTACTATTGTTGATAGACCGGGGAAATCTAATGTGGTAGCAGATTTTCTTTCAAGATTAAATAATCCTGGTGAAGAAATTCCTGGTGATGATGATTTTCCTGAAGAACATCTATTTTTTGTGTCAAAATAATCCCCGTGGTTCACTGACATAGCTAACTATTTAGTCACAGGAAAGACACCACCTCACTTATCTGCTCGTGAAAAGCTGAGTATGATACAGAAAATGTTGCATATTCTTGGGTTCAAGGAGATATCTTTTACACTAGAACAGACCTTATTATTCGTAGATGTGTGAGAGAGGAAGAAGTGTTTGATATCTTAAAAGATGCCCATGATGAACCTTGTGGAGGTCACTTTGCTGATAAGCGAACTGCATACAAAATTTTGCGAGTTGGCTATTTATTTCATTCCTTGTTTAAGGATGCCAAACAATATGTCAAGCGATGTGATAACTGTTAGTGAGTCGGCCAACCTAATCAAACCAATGAAATGCCTTTATGTCCTCAGGTTATGATTGAGCCTTTTGAAAAATGGGTTATTGATTTTGTAAGACCAATAAATCCAACATCATTAAATAAAAAGCATATTTTGGTTTATATAGATTTTGTTACAAAATGGATAGAAGCTAAAGTTGTTTCTTATGCTACTGAAAAGTATGTTGTTGATTTTCTTTTTATTGAGATATTTAATAGATTTAGTGTGCCTAGAAATATTGTTTCTGATAATGGTCCATATTTTATTTCTAATCTGGTACAAGGTGTGATGGAGCAATACAAAATCCAGCATGGGAAATCTACACCATAACACCCGCAAGAAAATGGTCAGGAGGAGTCCACAAATAAAGTAATTGAGTCCATCCTCACAAAGACAGTCAATATACATAGAAAGTATTGGCCAAATAAGTTACCAGAGGCCTTATGGGCATATCAAACCACTTGGAGAAATAGAACAGGACATACAACATATGATCTGGTATACGGGAAACAATTTCTTTTTCCGATAGAGTTCCACATCAAGACTTTCAGAACTACAGTCCAATTAGGGCTAGATCTTTCTGAGGAACAAAAGCAACGTCTCTTACAGTTGAATGAGTTAGATGAATTTTTAAGGAATGTTGTTCAGCAGAACATATTGGTTCAACAGCAGCACAAGAAGTGGCATGATAAGTCTATCTGGAAAAAGCAGTTATAACCAAGTGATTGGGTATTCCTTTATGATTCTAGATTTAAATATTTCAAAGGGAAATTCCATACACACTGGATGGGACCTTATGAGGTATTTAAATTGTTTGAGAATGGATCGGTATAAATTAAAACCATTCACAGACGAAATTATGTGTTCCTGGTAAATGGGCATAGATTAAAGGTATATTTTCAGCCCCTTGCTAAAGGATATTTTATGTAGCAATTCCAATAGCAATCTGAAAAGGAGATGGTAGGTGGCAACACTGACCCATTGAAGATTTGATTCTATCTTTTCCTTATATACCAAAATTATAAAAAAAATGAATGAAAAAATGACAAAAAGAAAAAAAATTAATTAAAAAATTAAAAAACAAAAAAACAAAAAAATTCCTATAATTATGAAAATCAGGTGACTGGCATGATTGCAAAAGGATCAACCTGAAATTTCAAGTAAAAATGGAATGTTTCTTAACTTTTAGATATGTTGGTTGTCACCAAGAAGAAGCAGGTTCAAGGAACCAAGCCCTTACCTAAGTTTGGGATAACTAGCATGGAAATTTTTATCCAAGTAACGTTTAATTCCCGCTGCATTTCATTTTTCTAGCACCAGTGTAGGCAGATTTTAAAGGTAAAAATTATGCCTTTCTTCTATTTCCCATTTCGTAAAATTCCCACTATTTTTCTTTTCTAAAAATCCTGTGATAAATTACCCTCCTCTTTCTTCTAAGGAAATTACCCTTACCTAATTTCGTAAAATCCCTCTTTTCCCTTGATTTTTTTTCCATATCATGTTTTGCTTATCCGCCTTGGTGATATTATTCTTAGAATCTTTGCTAAAATATTCCTTCCCATTCTAAAAATTACCCCCTTCCTAGTTCCTACTTCTTTATTCCCTCGTAAATTGATTGCAGAATTTGATGCAACCAATCCAAAAGGCATGCTCATGAAAAACACAAGGATGGCGAATAAAAAATTTCTTGTATATTCAGGAAAAAAGTTTAAAGTCAAATTGAAGTATTTTGTTCTATCATAATCTTTATTTTGGTAGAAGTCCCTAGTGCAAAAATGCGCAGTGCAAGGAGGCTTAGTGCAAGCACGGTGCAGTGCAAGAAGGATCAGTGCAGGCACGATTAGTGCAAGAACGTGGCCGACTGTGAAAGCACAATGCAAAACAATCTTAACACAATACAGGAGCACTTCATGAAATTTTTATGAAATTTTATTTCTCTGCACATGAATGATTACTACACTAATAAATCATAGCATTTTATTTTTTAATTAATACTTATTTTATCATTTACTGACTTAGAAAATTTTTTAAAGTGCAATATATATTGGGGTTTAAATCTAAATATTTTTAATAAGTACCGAAATATGTCTTAATTGAATTATGAGATAAATACATGGCATAGTACAGATTGTCTGAAATCCCATACTTACCCCCTTTGAAGGAAACCTCCATCACTTGCTCATCATTATCTTACCTCATAACCCGATCTTCCATGACCGTTACACCATCGCCATATAAGCCTCTACGACATCTAATTATTATTTCTTGCACGTATCAGAGTGATATGTGTATGCATCTAACCCGAGGAGTTGTTTGAATCATTAAACAGGATTGGATGGATAGGACCGAAAAGACGATGGATGGATGAACCTCCAGCATAAAAATTCTCAGCAACCTTTGATACTTCTCTCTCTGAAATCCTTTTGAGGTTGTGACAAGGAATTAAACTAGATTCGAATATGGAAACTGTAAGGAATGAATCATCGTCCTTGAGGGAGATAAACCAGACTGCGGAATACCGAAAAAACCTTGCACTATTGCAAGAATCTGGGTCCCTTTCATTTTGGCTGAAGTTTGATGGCTTCGACATGGTCGTGGTTCCATAGTTTGTGAAGACATTTGAATAATTCTGAGATAGAATAGACTCATTATAATGGGAATTCACAGAGGAGTCCATCGCGCAAGCTACAGTCTTGCCAGCTATAGGGGAACAATAGTTTAAAAATGAGCAGCTTGAAAAGAAACAATGGCGTCAATTTGTGGTTGACATAAATTTCAAGGTTGACTGGAAGAAGGGGATTCCACATAGCTCCATGATCGGAAAATGGTGAGACCTCCTCTTCATTTTACAAAATTTCTTGACCTATGAAGGACCTTACTCCTTAACGTTTGTATATCATCTTCGGTTATTGATGCACTTTGAGTTGGGGAAACTTATCAATTTTCCCTATTAGCGGCATCAAAGTATCAAGAAGATGGCAAAAGGTGTACAGAGTGGGCATGAGAGGCAAGTTTCACATAAGCTATATCACCATGGGCTCTTCAAAATCCTGATCAAGAAATCACTGGAAGAAAGGGAACGACCTGGAAGGCATTCCTAAAAGAGTTTCGGGCAAGGAGTGCTGGGAAGTCTGTTGGCATGAGTGCAAGCAGGAAAAGGAAGGTAGATACATTGTCCTCTACCAAGCATAAGAATAATAACAAACCGGTGCAAGCAGAAAATAAGTCTGTCGAAAAGGCTTCACCCTCGACAAAGAAAAGAGTGACCAGAACTCCGACCAAGAAGAAAATTGTCTCTCCAGGGAGCTCTCTGATTATGATCGATGAATCACCCCAAGTTTCACCTGGAGACAATAACCTTTCATTTATTGCAGACGCAGCAGCCTGCACCGTGGTTAACGAAGAGAATGTTGAGAGGGAGGGTGGCATATCTTTTTCAACCTTCATCCACAAGTTAAAAAGACAGAAGATGACACCAAGTGCAAGAGAAAATCAGGCAGAGGGTCAAGAAGATGACGAGGCGCACTACATTGAGACCCTCAACAGTTTCGATGAATAAGGTACTGAAGTCCCTAATGGTTTGAATGAGAAGGGTACTAAAATCCCTAACAAGTTGGATGAACAAGGCACTGAATTCCCTGATGAATTAGGTGCACAAGGTACTTAAAACCTTGCTACAAAGGATGCAGAGGGTACTGAAACCCTCGGTGATATGGAAATCCTTGGTGCAGAAACCCTTGGCAATTTTGATCATGGAAATGACGGGACTTGCTTGGAGTTCGTTGTAGAGAAGGCATTCACATCAGAGGAGCTGGGAACAGCAACCTCTACCCTCTACCTCAATATCTGGATAATAGAACTAGAACAGCAATTTCATGACTTGGAGGCTCTGAACCAGGTCATGAAGGAGAAAAATTGGCAAAAGCAAGGCTAGGTAGGGTCAGTTGCAGACGTCGAGGAACAAAAATGACAAGTGAGAATATGGAAGTTTTGAGCTTATAAATTTTATAAGTGCCTCAATAAGGTGACGAAGCATCGGAAGAAAGCCCAAGGTAAAAAAACAAAATTAGTGAAATCCAGGATCAACATTGAAGTGCCATTAGGGGAATTTTAAGGTCTAAAATAGGCCTTCTAAGGAAAATGTACAATCAAAATTCACTTTATGAGAACTAATCACATTTTAGGAGATGACATCATCCATAATGGTTGAGGTGGCATTGCTTGAGTTAAAGGTACCTACTTGTCACATTCTCAATGGTGGATAAAAACTCATGGTTAACCATGGTAGTGCTCTAAGTACTTTTAAAGTCAAAGTAAAGTATTCATAATAAATGTCATTTCACACTTTTTAAATAAAAATATATTATTGTCATTTCATATTTTTTTGAAAGAAATAATGCATATCCCTATACATTTATTATATTATATTATATTATATTATATTATATTATATTATTTTTATATAGTATATAAATTACATGTTATTATACAATTTCAATAATATAATTTTTAATTAATAGCATATAATATAATTAAGAATTTATAAATTTATATTTATATTTTATTTAAGTGCAAAGGAAAAATGCATAAGTTGTTCAATGATAATGACTTTTTCTTGAAAAGCTCATTCTTATTTATAGTCACATCAATACAATTTTTTTATTAATTTTATTTTGGTACAACTTTTGAATTGAATTTAACTACGGTTACATGGATTGTAGTGCAAAAAGTGAATTGAAAATTCATAAATATTATTTTATTGGCTTAGCTATTATTTTATTATTTCCTCAGGAGGCCCATTTTAGACCTCAAAATTCCCCTAATGAGGATTGAAAGATGTCCCTCATTTTTGAAGATTTTTTTGCAGAAGGTAAAACATTGTGTGAGGACACACAACAGATTATGGATGGGAGGATGTTGATGTGCCAAAATGTCCTATTTTCACCCTCTTCCCATACCCATTAGCCTCTGTTTTGTCTTTATAAACTTTATCATTTCCTGCACTAGTCCAAGATAATCGTTTATTCCTACATATACTTCATATTTCATAATTAACAGTTATTAGGTGCTTAATTAATTATTTTATATAGATTTCATGATTTTAAAGTATTTCTTGTAACTTACGATTACCTTCCTAAAAGTAATTGAAAAAGTAAGTGTGAATTAATATGTAGCATGCTTCATTGCAGGCATATTCCTGCACCTGCCAACACATGTTGCTCTGTGATCTCCACAACAGGTTATCATTCCACGTAGGCTTTTTTTATCCACGTCTCTTAGTTCGGTGCTGATTAACTGAAGATGGATATGGAAGAGTATAGTCAGGGATCCTTGCCAAATATATGGTCTATGGTCAGCAAAGCTCATGCTCTGTTATAACCATTAGCCGGTTTTTTAATATCATTTGTTACTCCATTCAGCCGAAAGGCTTGAATTGGAAACGGCTCTATAATTAGTAGATCATGGCTATAGGTCGAAAGGCTATATATAATGTAGATATTAGGTAGATCTAGGTTAAGAGATATCTGGAGATTGTAATTGTGATTATTTTGTAATTTTGTATCGCCCTCATTCTGGGCTGGACTCACATTATCATGTATGTTTGTTGATCGAAGTTAATACAAGGAACTTCACCATGATTTCTTCACGATGTGTCTAAATCTTAATTATGCGTTGATCAAGTGTTGAATCATTCTGTTTCTTAAATGAGAAACGAGTTGGTTGGCTAGGGACCAGCCAACCCAGCTCGTTTACCCTTGTGCTTTCGTCATTTAAAAGGTTCTTGTGTATTTATTTTTTTGAAAGTGAGTGGTTTGAATCATTATTTGATTTTGTTTCAAAGTTTTTAGTTAAATATATTCTTAATTCAAAGAATGAAAAAGCTCTGTGTGTGAAGTTTGAATTAAGTTAATTTCTTTCCTGCAATTATTTCCTATAATTTCTTTCTTGCAATTTATTTCTGTAATTCCTTTCTTAGTTTTCTTCCGCTCGGATCGTGCAGGAAGTTTCTTCCTGCACCAGTGCATGTCAAGTTCTACATTTCAATTTATTCATTTACTTCACAACCCGTGTTTCATTTCTTTCTATGTTTATGATTTCACTTATTCCTGCAAGTAAGCATCATTAATTCAAAGTAATCATTCTCAACATTAAAATACAAAATTTTGAAGGTTCTAAGAATGACTACATGAATTAAGAAAGGAATCCATTGCAAAAATTTTACTTTACACTTGTAGCTCATGACTTAAGAGAAAGGATTAGAAATAATTTGTAACGTTAGAAGTGATTCACCGAAAGATAGTTTAATTGCATGAAAATTACTTTGATCGATTTCTTTGATTGTTAAGTATTGTTTCTACCTTACGAAGTTTATTCTCATTGTTAAGGGTAGTCACTTAAATCGTTCCTTTTCCTATGTGTAATTTATCTCATAATTCGGCCTGTAATTGAAATTATTTTTCAACACATCTTTTAATTCTTTTCGAAAGTAATCAGAAACTTTGGTGAAGGAAGCTCTGTCCCAGTGCAAGATTTGGTTTATTGTCACATGAATAGAGTGCTATAAGCCTTGCGGCTTAGAGAAACTACACAAAGACATAAGTCTTCAGTAAATATGGTAAAGTATACTTTTGCATATAAGTTTGTGCCTGCACTAGTGCAAGCAGATTGCACGAGTACTGGAACGGTTGCTTAGTGTAGAAGGAAAATCATTTGGAAAGAAGATCTTTGAAAGGGCCCACTTGTTAAGCTATTAGCCATATATACTGAAGATAAACATAGAGTTCATTTCCGAATTTAATATTGCTTCCAGTTTTGTGAAATTTCCTTTACTTGATTTCCTCGCAAATTCATTATTTTACATTCCAGCACTAGAATTTCTTTGGTGTCGATTGCATTTGAAATTTTCTTTTGTTTGATTCTACAATATTTCAATTAAGAAGTAGGAATAGGAATAGAAAATATTCATACCACTTATGGCATTTCCTTTGCTTCGTCTTGAATTTTACGAAACCCCCGGGTTGACAATTAAGTGTTGAAGAGCTTTCTTAAGTGAAATTCTTGCACCCAACAATTACCTAATTGGGCTAGTTATTGTTTGCAAGAAATCGAAAAAATGATGGAGAAAAATTCCGAAGAGGTCATTAGTTTCGATGAGAACCCTTTTACATTTCATGATGCAAATTATGGCAGGGGTCGTAAAAGGTTGAGGATTGAAAAGATACAATTTTGCAACAAAAATATTGTTGATCGAGAAGAACTAAATGTTGATCTTCCTGAAGTTGTGACACCAGATCTGATGAAATTGAAAATAGCTAGAGGTGGCACACTTTTAGAATCAATTAGTTAATGACAAGAATAAAATATATACATAAAGGAAAGTATAAAGGAGCTATAAAACGCTTTAATCTTGGGGCATTTTTTAAAGACTTTGTTGGCAATACACGACCTTCCATTGGAAATTTATATTTGTGGGACATCTCATAATTTTGATTTTTTTATCTTGTTAATGTGGTAAAATCATCCATTGTTAATAATATATGTGAAATATTAAATACTATTGAATATGTGTGGAAAATAGCTTTTGATCTACTACATTTAAAACAAAGAACTAAGTCATGTGTCGAATTGGAAAAAATTGAGCTCAAGGGAGATAGGGAATCCGTACACAATGACTTGTTAACTTTTAGCCACACACTTGATAGCCTAAATCCTAAATTTCACTTCTTGTTTTCCCTTGTACATGAAATTTAGAGATTATGGTCCATGGGAGCCCATTCCCTATCCCCATTGGGACAACTGCTTTTATTGTTATATTTTAAGTATTATTATTTTGATAAATTCTCTTTGTATTCTGAGATTGTTTATCAATTTTGTAAAGTATTCTGAGATAATGTTGTGACTTGTAGAAATTATACAACATGCATGTATAGCTTGGATTCACCCGATCTAACAATGTACTAAAGTTAAATACTAAATCACTTCTACAATTTTTTTGCGGAATTAAAAACACAATTGCTAATCACATGAAGAAGTATCAATCACACACAACACAGATAATTTCCCGGGGAAATCTTATAGCGAAAACTGCCACTATCTTCTATTTTATATTAAGCATAGATCATGAAACAATTACATACAAAACACTTCTCACAAGAGCCCTCCATTACTCATCTAATTGTCTCACGCTATCATATGAAAAACATACCAACACATAGCCAATTCTCAGCCTCTAGACAGCCTCCCTTGCTTGTACAATCCCTGATGGTAAAGATGCCTAAAAGATAGGAATTTTTTCCTGCCCTTACTGTGCAAGTATCATGGGCACTCCAATGGGTGTTTGGTTTCATGTATGCAACCCAATAATCCTACAACTAATATTCAACTTCCCTTTCACCTAGAACTCAATTGGGTCTCCACTGCATCTGACATGCATGCAGCTAATAATAGTAAATCCTTAGTTTCATGTGAGATCACTGACTGTGAATTAATTAATATTTAATTCAATTGATCTCTCACTAGTGTATCTTCAGTTACAGAGAGCACAACTGATTTTAACTCACTTAACTTTGTTAAACTATTTACAACTTGCACTAACTCATGCACCACTACACTTCAAACTCTATCATAACTAGAATTACTCAGCATGCCTCACCAACTACCTCTAACTCCAAATCCACTAGCTAAATGAATTTATCACTTTCATTTAACTGATTCAAGTCAACATTGAGAATAGATTACAGTTTAATTTCCATCTTAATTGAGGGATAACCAAAATAGACATGCACCTAAAAATAGCACTGTGGGCCCCACCCTAGTCTGGGTGCTTAATGCACTAGGTGTGGGTACTGAATTTTCTTGTTGAATCTCAACACTCCCTCTCAACAATAAATGGATTATCCTTCACCCCGATCCTGTCTCTATGGTATTTGAATTTTCTCCTGGTGAGTGCCTTCGTCAGAATATCTGCATCGTGATCTTCTGTGGGAATATACTAAAGCAACATTATCCTTCTATGCATAGAATCTCTCAGATGATGGTACCGGATATATATATATATATATATATACTTGGACCTATCATGAGACCTATCATGAAACATAGGATTAATCGAGAGTTTAATGCAAATCTAATTATCACAATGAATCATTGTCCGATCCATCTGAGAACCAAACAAACCAACCAAGATCTTTCTCATCCAAATAGCCTCACACTTAGCTTGACTTGCTGCCATGTATTACGCTTCCACTGAACTGGGTGTCACAGATCGTTACTTCTTATTGTACCAGGAAACTGTTGTCGATCCAATGCTAAAGATCCCTCCTAATGTGCTCTTTATGTCTGATGGACTGCCAGCCTAATATGCATCCGTGAAGCCATGCAACTTCACTCCCTCTGTCCGTCTGTACCACAGACCATACTCCAATGTACCCCTCAGTTACCTCAGGACATGCTTCCCCACCTTCCAAAAGAGCTTGGTAGGCTTAACCATAGCTTGACTCAAATGGTTAACTACATAGCAAATGTCTAGTCTCGTGTTCATTAGATATATTAGCGAACCCACTAAATGTCGGTAGATAGTAGCATCCACTACCTCTCCATAAGTAGCATCCTCTTTCCTCCAATTTCCTGGAAGAGGAGTATCCATGGGTTTGCATCTCTCCATGTTAAACTTACCCAGTATCTCCTTTTGCATACTTGCCTTGAGACATAAAAATTTCACCACCATGCTTCCATATTTCCAATCCAAGGAAATAATGGAGTCCCATCTCCTTCATTTTGAATTCCCTTGCAATATCCTCCTTGCATGAGTGTATCAGCTGCTCATCACCAGTCAAAATTAAATCATCAACATAAATAACAATGATCAATAGCTTACCCTCAACCATAATATGGTACGGGTTTGCATCTGCTTCACTTTTGGTGAAGCCCAATCAGGTGAAATAGCTTTCTATCCAAGTATACCAAGCACGAGGTGCTTGCTTCAGCCCATATAGTGCTCTTTTGAGTCTGCACACATGTGACTCACTATTGAAGATTTAGAAACCTTTAGGATGCTCTATGTACACCTCTTCCTGAATGATCCCATTGAGAAATGCAATTTTAATAGCCATGTGATGAATGCGCCAGCCCATCTGCGTTGAGAGTGCAAGGATGGATCTTATGGAAGAGTACCTTGCAACAGGTGTAAAGGTCTCATCATAACTATCCCCTCAATCTGTGAGAAACCCTGAGCCACAAATCTAGCCTTGTATTTCTCCACACTCCCATCAGTAGCTTAATGTACCTTGTAGATCCATCTCGATCCAACCATTGATTTGTCGACCAGTCTTGGGACTATCTCCCATGCACTGTTCTTAACAATGGAGTCATACTCCTCCACCATTGCATCAACCCAAGTTTGCTACTGCACTTCTTCTTGTAATGAAGATGATTCAGTCACAATACATTTGCTCATAAGAGCCATGTATCCAGTAAATCAGTCAGGAGATTGTCTCTGTCTACGCTATGAAGTAGGGACTCCTACATTCTCTGCAGCATCAAGTCTCAATATGCCAGCTTTTGTGGTGCGCCTTCTGCCATTTCTAATAGATGGCTCTACATAAGTGTTTTCCTCCACTCCATGAACCTCCTCATGTGGTTGATCCACATCTTGGGACTCATCCTTGGGAACCAGCAGATCCTCCTCTAGATGTAAGTCCAGCTCCCTTTCAAGGGACAACCGCATGGCTTTCTCCTCATCAAATATGATATCCCGTCGCACAACAGTCATTCTACTATTTGGAAAATACACATGATAATTATGGGATGTTTTAGTGTACCCCACAAAAATCCCAACCTCAGTTGTTGGTTCCAGCATCTTCCTGGCATCCTTGGTCACATGCACATAAACAGATGAGCCAAAAATATTAAAGTGTGAAACATCAGGTTTCTTACCAATGAAAGCATCTTCAGGTGTACTAATTCCAAGTACTCTATGAGGACAATGGTTTTTCACATGTACCGTTGTATTGCATGCTTCTGCCCAAAAATGCATTGGTATGCCTTGATCATGCGACATCTCTCATGTTGCACCCACAATAGTTATGTTCTTCCTCTCCATGACCCCATTCTTTTGTGGGTTATAAGGTGCTATGATTTCTCTTCGAATTCCTTCTTTTCTATAGAAGTTCTTGGATTCATTAGAGATGTATTCTCCACCATTATCGCTCCTAAGAGCCTTCGCTTGCTTCCTCGACCCTTTCTCCACCAGTGCTTTAAACTCACATAACTTAGAGAATGTTTGATCTTTCTTCTACATGAAGAATATCCATCACTTAGGAGAAAATTCATCAACAAATATTACATAGTACTTATGTTTTGTTGTTGAAGAAACCGAGAAAGGACCACACACATCTATGTGAACTCTCTCAATGATCCCCGGAGCTCGGTTTTCCTTCTCATGAAAGGTGGCCTTTAGATATTTAACCATATTACATCCCTTGCATGTGTCTGGTTGTGTAAGTGTACCCTTGGGAAGACCAGTAGAAATTTGTTGCATGACTTTCAAGGCTCCATGGTGAAGATGGCCTAATCGCATGTGCCATAATTCGCCATAATCCTGGCTCACCACTTGATTTTTCTTGCCCATCATTGTTGTGCATCCATATACCTCCAACTTGTATAGATTATTAACTCAAGTCCCTATCCTCTTGGCTTGTCCCATTTTTTTATGTCACGAAAAGCTTTTCCTTCACTAAAAACAACATCATAGCCTCCATCCTCCAACATTGCGACTAAGACCAAATTTTTCTTCAAACCTGGTACATGCATTACATATTTTAATTGAAATGTTTTAATTGACGCCCTCTGAAAGGTAATGGTACCAATCCCAGTAGCACTCTACCGTCCGTCGTCACCCATTTCAATATGCATTTGGAGATCTTTCTCCTGCAAGTCACTGAAAAGTTCCTTATCTCCCGTCATGTGAAAGGAAGCACCACTATCAAAATATCACACAAATCCCAATGAAATGGACACCATGCATGCGATCAATGAGAAGTCAAGCTCAAATTGTGAGGCAAGGGCCTCACCAGCTGCAGATCCTCTAGCCTTCCTTTTATTCTTCTTTTGTGGACAGTTACTAGCAAAATGTCCATGCTCGTGACAGTGAAAACACTTCACCTTGGACATGTCCTACTTCTTTCCATTCTTGGACTCAGATTTAGAATAGAATTTATTCCCCTTCCCCTTCCTCTCCTTGGCATCCAAAGCACAATCCTCTTCATCCTCATTCTTAGATGAAGACTCATCTCTGTTGTTCCGTCCAGACTCCTCCTGCACCAAATCCAACCACAGTCGTTCCCAATATGGAAATTTTTCCATTCCATTCATAGAGTATTGATAACTATGCCAACTCTTGAGAAGTCCTAGGAGAGCCAATCTCACCAAATCATCACCAGAAATTTCTATTCCAATGCTCCCCAGTTCATCCCAAAATTGGACAAACTTTGTTAGATATTTTGGAATGGTGTCTCCCTTTTCTAGCTTGATTGTCCTGAGTTTATCTTTGAGTGCCAATTTCCTATGGTCGTTGTTGATTTGGAATAGATCCATCAAAGCCTTACACATTGCATATGGTGTGGCTTTCCCATGGATGCTTGAGACAATGTGGTCTTGTACTCCCTCCAACAGGATCCTCCTCGCCTTTACCACTTTCTTTTTCCATGCATCAAGATTTGCAGCATCTGCAGCAGCAGGTTTAGGAACATCATTGTCAATGAATTCCTTCAAGCCATTGTCTTCGAGTACTACCTCCATCCTATCCTTCCAATAAATATAGTTCAAGCTGCCCTCGAGTGCATACTCTAACCTCAAGCCATTGAAAGCCATTTCGATCTTGAATCAGTTATAGCACCAAGCAATTCTTTCTACAAATTCGAATTATATCCAGTCACAAACTCAGCTCCTGCTTCACTTATACAATTTCATGTACTCTGATACCATGTAGAAATTATACAACATGCATGTATATCTTGGATTCACCCGATATAACAATGTACTAAATTGAAATACTAAATCGCTTCTTATACAAATATTTTGTGTAATTAAAAAAAAAATCACTAATCACATGAACATGAATAAAGATCAATCGCATGCACCACAGATAATTTCTCGAGGAAATATTAATGCTAAAAAACACACTATATTCTATTATATATTAAGCATGGATCTTGAAACAGTTGCATACAAAACTCTTCTCACAATATCCCTCCAGTACTCATCTAATTGTCTCACACTGTCATATGCAAAACTGACCAACACATAGCCAATTCTCAGCCTCCAGACAATTTTCCTTGCTTGTGCAATCTCTTATGGTAAATATCCCTAAAAGATAGGAATTACTGCCTAACTTGACTGCGCAATTATCATGGGCACTCCAATGGGTGTTTGGTTGCATGTGTGCAACCCAATAATCCTACAACTGATAGTCAACTTCCCTTTCACCTAGAACTCAATTGGGTGTCCACTGCATCTGACATGAATGCAGCTAATAATAGTAAATCCTCAGTTGCATGTGCGATCACTGATTGTGAATTAATTAATATTTAATTCACTTGATCTCTCACTAGTGTATCTTCAGTTACAACTAGCACAACTGAGTTTAACTCACTTAACTGAGTTGAACTATTTACAACTTTCATTAACTCATGCACCACTGCACTTCGAACTCAGTTACCACTAGAATTACTTTGCATGCCTCACCAACTACCTCTAACTCCAAATCCACTAGCTAACTGTATTTATCACTTTCAGTTAACAGATTCAATTCAACATTGAGAATATATTACAGTTTAATGTCCATCTTAATTAAGGGATAATGAAAATAGACATGCACCCAAAAATAGCACTATGGGCCTCACCCTAGTCTGGATGCTTAATGCAACCGGGTGCTTAATGCACTAGGCGTGGGTGCTGAATTTTCTTGTTGAATCTCAACATGAATGTGAAGTTGTATAGGCCTGAACTCTATGACATTATGCAACAAACGCTTATTGAACATGTGTTTTGTGGTGCTTTATTTTTTCTTTTATCTATCGGCTATTGTTTTGTAATTCGTGATAATTAAAATGGAATTATGTTTACTCTATCCTACTAAAGTTCTTAGATAATTTTTTCCATGTGAAATTATGTAACTCTATATTATGTATCATTCTTGAAGAACACTAATTCAAAATAATTTCGTGGGACTATGCTTTTGAGCTTCTATATTCAATGTAATTGTCTGGAATTAACGACACTGAGAATGAACATTTAGCAAGATTTTTTTTTCTTAGATATCTATTCCATTTGTAATGTTTATTTTAATTATATCTATAGTGATTAGCAATTGACTCCAAATATAGTTTTTTTTTCTATAATTGTATTGCATAGTGTCCATAGCTTTTGAAACAGAAATGTTGATTAATTTGCCCCAATTCTCTTTATCTAGGAATGCATGTATAGAAGCAAGGGTTGCAAATATAAAGGTTTCATTCTGTGGGGCTTAGAATGAAATTTTTCATTGTGCATCTAATAAGCTTCTCACCAATCCTTAAAGCTCTGCACAATAGAACATTGACTATGACTAAATCATATTTCCTTAATAATAAATTTCATCACTTTTGCTAATGGAAATAAGAATTTTAGGAACTCGTGCTAGATGGAGAAACATGTTTCACTGTGCAGATATTTTCCTGTGTGGAACTCATATTAAAATTTACATTGTGTGGATGAAGCTTTATTAGCACAATGAAAGCTCTGATGAAAGAAATATAAGCCTAAAAAATCATAAATATAAATTAATTTAATTTAACTTTATGACAAAATCAGAATTATTAAGCTTGTGCTTAAATTTTAATAATTTCATATAAATGTAATAAAGTTATCCACATAGATTTTTTCATAGAATTTCATAATATAATTAGAGAAAGTCCTTCAACAATTACCACTATCATCATCTTTCAATCACTATTGTAGTATTCGGAATTGCATGCCAAGTTATTCGTAAATCAAATTTTGTTCATTTTTACATGGTAATGGAGAGGACCTATCAAACCGATTCGTTGAAGAAGGTAGTTAAACATGTGCCTGCATGAAATTTAATTGCAAATGTAATTTCATAGATTACTATGTATTATTTATAGTTTTAAGTTGATTTTCATGATCGTCGTCATGGTCTAACGAGATTTCGGATTTGTTCGAAAACCCATGGAAATTTTGGTATGTCTCTGATAAAATATGGTCGCAGGGGTTGTTGATAGTGGGGAGTGCACTTTCTATGTTTTCTTATTTGGCATAATGGCATTAACTCAATTCTGACATGTTTTTGTATTCTTGTAATATCCCAAAAGAGGGATTTTCTACAACAATGAGAATACCCTAAGGTATTCTAGAGTTGGAGATGTAGCCCTATGACTGATAACAGATTTTATATTGCATATACTTCAATAATATGATCAAAAACAGCCTTTACTTCACTTTTGGACTCAAAAGGGTGGGGAAAAGAGGTGATTTATGCCCTAAAATGAGTGTATTCATAAATCCGCGTAAAAATCAGGGAAATCGCTATATTTTATTTTATGTTAGACTATGTGGGACTCCCATATCAAAATTCAAGTCAAAAAAATGATCCTAGCTATATTAAACAGTTCCTCCAATCCCAACTAGGCTTGAAAACCCTGATTTCCCATGACTTAATGTCTGCAGAAGTTTTTGAACCTAAATCAGCATAATTTTCTGAAGGTATTAGATGAAATATGTTTATAACATCATGAAATTAGATCATGGGAAATACTTATGCATTTTCAAGATAAAAACATAGATTTTACATGGATAAACCCTCAAGATTGAGGTGTTGCAACACTGGAAATTGCCAAGAAAGATAGACAGCGTAATTTTCTGAAGATTGAAGCTATGATTTATTATATCTTATATCTATAACAGATCTATGCATGAAAATACAGATCTATTACACGTCTGGAAGCCAAAGAGGTTGTTTATTACACTCCCCTTGGGGATTTCAACAATACATGAAAGTACAGGAGTATATTTGAGTTTTATTGCAACAGATTTGTAGAATGATTCAGGAAATATGAAGCATATACTTCAGTGAATGAATCAGATCTGAAACATACATGGATTGGTTGGCCAATCCATGGATCACCACAGTGCAAGGAGAGCCCCTTTACACCAGAGATCTTGTCTCCAACACAATGCCGAAACCTCTCAAACACTGCTCCACAAAATTTACGTAGATCAGGGAGAGAAATTGTGCAGTTGATGATAGTATACACTTTGACCTAATGCTAATATCTGAAACTAAAGCTCAAGCTGATACTACACTCTTCCAGGAGGATAAAAGACTCACTCACTGAGAAGAGATGATAGTATGATCTAGATCTAAGTAGATCTAGATTCCACTTGCTACAAGTCACTTAGAAAATGAAACCCTCACTGGATTTATGCTGCCAAAGAGAGATGGAGCTTGGCCATATGCCAGATAGTGGAAAGGAAAGCACAAGTCTCCTCCAAGAGCTGCTCTAGGAAGGAGGTGGGATTCCTGAACAGGAAGACCCAACAAGGGATGTCTGAGCAGACAATACCTTCAGAAAATAAAAATCTTCAGCAACCCTTCTCTTGAGCCTTCTCCTTCCTTTTATAAGATGAGGATGTGAAAAACCCTAAAACACCTCCAAAACTTTAGCTCCTTTCACATGAAGCTCCTCCATCTAAAACTGCGTTGAGCCTCTAGATGGTTCAATGAATCTAGACAAAACTGAGATTTGGTCCTGTTGAACCAGTCAATTGTCTCAATCTTGTTTCACACACAAGTGGATTTTATTATAATGGCCTAGATTTATCCTTTTTCACATTGGGCATGTATTTATTCTTTGATCTAAGGAGTTTTACATGTCCTCCATTATTCATTTACTCATAAACATGAAAAGAAAAGTAAAACAAGGAAAAATTGAATATTCCTATTAGCTTGGGCTAATTTAGGAATATTACAGTCCTCCCCTCCCAAATTTTGCTTGTCCTCAAGCAACTGCAAGGATAGAACTGAAGGATGTCCCCTCCCCCTACTGTAGCATCCACATATGATGATCTCCTCCAAATAATGAGATGTTGTGTCAACAATGAATCTCCATATTGCCTCTCCCAAGCATGCAAGAGTTGAATAGCTATCATCATGAGTAAGTAGAGTACTCAAGAAGGAAGAAGGTGCTGCCTAGAGGCTCCCTTAAGGCATGGGATCTGAAATGTATTGGGAAAAAACATTCCCATGTGGATCCTCCATCCCCAAGAAATCATCCACACAAAATGAGTCACCTCCCAACATGGCAACTCCTGAAAATGTTCCTCCACCTTGAGCTCCTGCAAAATAGGTGGGCTGAAAATATGCACATGGTAGACAAGATAACCTACCCCACGCTATTCTCCTCTCCACTTAAGATAAGTGTAGATTGCAAACTGATCTTGTGCTACAAGTATATTTCCCTCAAGTGGCATCATGAAGATTAGATCTGCAATGAATATCCTCCCTCCAAACGCTATAAAACCAGTTAGCCAAAAATGTTTCATATGTGATGGATAGAAGAGTATCATCATAAGGTATCCCATCACACACATGGCTCAACTCCAAGAGAAACAAGTGTTTGGTTATGGTGGCCACAACTCTTCCCATGTTCCCATTAGAACATGTACTGCAAAAATTGTGGGAACCTACTTCCCAAAAGGACACATCCAAACCATGTGCCTCACTCAACATCATGTCTCCCATCAAGATAAAAGAAATATTAGAAATTAAAAACATGATTATCACCATCATTAAGGAAATACTTAAGGTCCTATGTGATGCAAGAGAGTACCAACAGTTCCCCAAGTCTTCACAGCGCAATTTTACAAACTGTTGCTTCAGAAGAATACATGCCAAATTGTTTCCTATTACATGGTTAATCATATGAATCAAATGAACATACATGCAAGAAAAACATATTTTCCCAAGGCCACATAAGAGATGGTTGTATCCATCATATAATTTGGCCCAATGTAGATCATGGAGCTCAATGAATAGCTTGCCCTCTTATGGAGCAATGCACTGCCAAAAGATAGTAAGAGGATGCAAGCAAAAGCTCTCACCATATGTTGGAAGCAAGAAGATACATGGATCCATGAATGAATCCTCAATAATAGTTTGGCACACTCCTATGAAGGCGGATGAACCAAGTGTTGCATGAAAGTCCTTCTCCTCATGCTTGGAAACCCAAGTCAAGAAAATCACACCACAGTAATAGATGTCTCCATCTACCACTTCATCTTCTTCACCTCCTCTTTTCTTACCAAGTGCATTGAATGAGAAGTGATCCTAGGAATACTCCATCAATAAATCCCAGCTCCAAAGTGACAACGTTGTTGGCCTATGCAAATAGGCTCCCATCAACACATAGCTCCAATCTTTGACATGCAGAATGTCAAAGGCATCTCCCATAATGCTGCTACATATGAGAAGTCCTTCCCATGAAGAAAGTCCTTCTTGAACATCTAAGGCCAAGGAGTAACCCCTTTTCACTATGATAGTGCCATCTTCTACTCCTGCAACATCATGAAAACTGTGAGAGAAAATCTGCCCTTTCTCTCTCAAGAACATCCCAAGCAACAAAATCTTTTGTTGCCTCCTCATACTTCCATCATCCAAATCATGTAGTGGCGGCATGGTGATTGACATGAATAACGTTATGCCAACACAATGTGCCCATACTCTTTGCTTCTCCATGATGCAAGTATCCAACCACATACCCTTAGAAAAAGAGTGATGACCAAACTCTTTCAAGAGAAACCAACGCAGCCAAGCCTCCTACTGCCCAGTGTCACAGATCTGCAAGTAGCTGTCCAGCTTCTTGCTCTCCATCCACATCCACTCAACCAATTTTGGATGTCTCCTTCCATCCTCCATATTGGCATTCCTCCCATGAGGGCTACCATCATCCCAAATCAGATTCCTGCACTTCATGGGATTTTGAAATGCAATCTTCTCAAGGATCAATTTGATCCCATAAGGACTCAAATAGGTGGTAGGAAAAAACCTCCCATC
Organism: Pinus albicaulis; assembly: GCA_034641835.2. Classification (NCBI taxonomy): domain Eukaryota; kingdom Viridiplantae; phylum Streptophyta; class Pinopsida; order Pinales; family Pinaceae; genus Pinus; species Pinus albicaulis. The sequence continues at coordinate 376,922,810 of CM076577.1, forward strand.
ATGATGTGTATGTCTCAAGAAGTGTCCAACACAAACATGAGAGATGTTATCCATCCGAAGATGTCCTCCATCATTTATCTGCTCCTCCTTGAATCTATGAAGTTCCAAGTGTGAGAAGGGAAGATCCTCCTCAAACTATTAAAGAACTTTGCACTCCATGATGTGTTGAAGTGCACCTCCAATGAATTATTCCCATGAGGTCTTCTCCTCATGCATGGCCTTCCAAAACCAAAGGGGCCTTGGATTTGCTGCAAGTAGAATTTTCTCTTTGAGCAGGGGTGTGCTCATTGAGAAAGGGTCATCTAGAAAGGAGAAAGGGTTTCTCACTTCAATATGTCTACCATCCATCATTCCATCCTCTATTGCTTCATGAATGAAGCTTCCATGTGAATGCTCCAATGAGGAATGGTTCCTCTCTTCTTCCTTACTGCCTTTTCACAGCACAGTGCAACTCTGTTGCTCTAAATCAGCAACATGAAAATATGTAGATCCCTTCATACAATGTGCTAAAATGATAATAGATGGATTTTTAATCATACCTTGGTGAGATGTAGAAGCAAGAACTTCTTCCTCAATTGTGTTGTCCTCCTCCATTGAACATGAAGGCTGCTCCTCCAAGGTTGTGCCAGCGTTGGTACAAGTCTCCTCCCATTCAAACTCCTTGAGGTCTTCTTCAATACCTCTCATAGTTTGGAAAAGAAGTAGGGAGATCTCCTCTTCCGTCATTCTTCCAAGTGGTGGAGTCATGCTTTTGTTTTATATGTACAATCCATCTTCTTTATGAGGGTAGGAAGTGCATGGGTCTTCCTCTCCTTCCTGAAACCTTCTATAGGTCTCACTGCAGCTTCCTTCTTCTTGAAACCCTCTTAGAGTTTCATTGCCTTCTTCCTCCTTGGAATGTCTAACCTCTTTGGAGAGGATATTCTTAGATCTGAAAATAGATGAGAAGAAACTAATCCTCTCCATAATTTTGATCTCTAATTCTTCTCTTTATTCTTCTGATAGCTGGATCTCACAGGCTGAGCCAGAGATCATGCTTTGATACCACTGTAATATCCCAAAAGAGGGATTTTCTACAACAATGAGAATACCCTAAGGTGTTCCAGAGTTGGAGATGCATCCCTATGACTGATAACAGATTTTATAGTGCAGATCCTTCAATAATATCATCAGCAGCAACCTTTACTTCACTTTTGGACTCAAAAGGGTGGGGAAAAGAGGTGATTTATGCCCTAAAATGAGTGTATTCAGAAATATGCATAAAAATAAGGGAAATGGATGTATTTTATTTTAGCTTAGATCGTGTGGGAATCCCATATCAAATTTCAGGTCAAACAAATGATCCTAGCTATATTAAACAGTTCCTCCAATCCCAACTAGGCTTGGAAACCCTGATTTCCCATGACTTAATGTATGCAGAAGTTTCTGAAGCTAAAGTCGCGTAATTTTATGAAGGGATTAGATGAAATATGTTCATAAAATCATGAAATTAGATCAGGGGCAAGACTTATGCATTTGCAAGAAAAAAAAGATATTTTACATGGATAAACCCTCAAGATTGAGGTGCTGCAACACTGGAAATTGCCAAGAAAGATAGAAAGCGTAATTTTCTGAAGAATGAAGCTCTGATTTATTATATCTAAGATCTAGAATAGAATGAAAATACAGATCTATTACAGATCTAGAAGCCAAAGAGGTTGTTTATTACACTCCCTTTGGGGATTTTAGCAATACATGAAAGTACAGGAGTAGATCTGAGTTTTACTGCAGCAAATCTATAGAATGATTCAGGAAAGCTAAAGCATATACGTCAGTGAATGAATCATATTTTAAACATACATGGATTGGTTGGAAAATCCATGGATCACCACAGTGTAAGGAGAGCCCCTTTACACCGGAGATCTTGTCTCCAAAACAATGTCGAAACCTCTGAAACATTGCTCCACAAAATTTACGCAGATCAGGGAGAGAAGCTACGTAGTTGATTATAGTATACACTTTGGCCTAATTCCAAGATCTGAAACTGAAGCTCAAGCTGATACTACACTCTTCCAAGAGGATAAAAGACTCACTCACTGAGAAGAGATGATAGTATGATCTAGAACTGAGTAGATCTAGATTCCACTTGCTGCAGCTCACTTAGACAATGAAACCCTCACTGGATTTATGCTGCCAAAGAGAGATGGAGCTTGGCAATATTCCAGATAGTGGAAAGGAAAGCACAAGTCTCCTCCAAGAGCTTCTCTAGGAAGGAGGTGGGATTCCTGAACAGGAAGACCCAACAAGGGATGTCTGAGCAGACAATACCTTCAGAAAATAACAATCTTCAACAACCCTTCTCTTGAGCCTTCTCCTTCCTTTTATAAGATGAGGATGTGCAAACCCTAAACCACCTCCAAAACTTTAGCTCCTTTCACATGAAGCTCCTCCATCTAAAACTACGCTGAGCCTCTTGATGGTTCAATGAATCTAGACAGAACTGATATTTGGTCCTGTTGACCCAGTCAATTGTCTCAATCCTATTTCACACACAAGTGGATTTTATTATAATGGCCCATATTTATCCTTTTTCACATTGGGCATGTATTTATTCTTTGATCTAAGGATTTTTACATGTCCTCCATTAGTAATTTATTCATAAACATGAAAAGAAAAGTAAAACAAGGAAAAATTAAATATTCCTATTAGCTTGGGCTAATTTAGGAATATTACAAAAATTCACATGAGCATCGAAAAGTATGAAGGCAAAGTGGTGCCCAAGGTACAAGTGTTGGAAGTGAAGAAAGTTGATTTTGAGAAGAGGTGAAGTGACCCTTCTTGGAAAAAAGGGCTTTCGGGTGAAGTGTCAAATCACAAAAAAGGAAAGGATACCCATTTGAGTGCTCGGTGAGAGCTTTCCAAAGGTTTTGGTAGTTCGTCAAACCGAGATATGGTTTGGTCGTAACTGGGGAAAGAAATATTTAGGGTTTTACTTTCAATAAGGAAATTTCCCTTTAATTTGATTCATTTGCAAGTGTAGCTCTGCTAAATGTAGAGAGGAGAAAAGGCCCTAAATATTGCAGTGATCATAGCGGACAAATTGACTGTTGGAATGGGGATCTGTCAATTACAGGTAAGAGGCCTAACCACATGCCTTCAATTTAGTGGATTGAAGTTTCATATTAGGCAACCAGAGCCCAGGAACAAACCTTTTCTCCTCCTCATGGCTAGGTCGCACTTTTTGGGGTCTATTATGCGACCTGAGTAGCAGGTGCTAGGAAAAAAATTGCAACCTATCCTAGGAAATGGCTTGAAAAGTGCAACTTGTCATAGAAAAGGGTTTTAGTGTTTTTTTTGGGTAAGATTTGAGATTTTATGGTTATGAATTAGTCTTTCCCTTCTGTATGCTGACAAACATGATGGTTTTGTGTAGGTATGGAAAATTTGATGATCAAATGGAGAGAGAGAGACCTGGATGCATTATGTTCTAAGATCTGAGGGAATCACGTAGTTTGCACCACGTTGACCATGTTTGGGGTTGTCAAATTTGTTGAGAACCCATTGATGATGGCAGCAGAGCCCTTGCTAGCCTAGATAGTCGGATATTGGGACCCAGATCATGAGATATTTATAGTGCAGGGGCACCAGATCAAGCTGACACTTGAAGACATATATTTCTTGACCGATCTCTCGTCATTAGGGATGGTGGGAAATATGCAGCCAATGTTACCACGAGGGCGAAACATTATGGAATTTTTAGAGTGCCATTGTTGACCAAGTGTCCAAGTGAAAGGCACGCAGATACCGATCGGAGATCTAGAGAGGTTAGAGACTCGAGTTTTGGCTGTAGTGGTGCAACGGATCCTGGGAAACAAGGTGCTCCACCACATCATCAGATGGAAGATGATGCTAGTTGAGGGAGTATATATTGGGACCTACTATAGGTGGGCCTAGATCATGTTGTTTTCATTGAAATTATAGTTGTCATTATGGAGGCAGTAGGTGAACCATGACTATGCATATGGCACAATGATTTGCTCACTCTTCTTTGACAAGATTCCTACACTTTATCCTTGTATACAGATCTAGGATTGGGGCCCATGAGAGCCCAGGATGCACCACTATGGTAAGATTTCATGTAGTGGAGGAGGTGGGGTAGTCGGACGGGTATCCCGACCCGAGTTTTTTGCACATTGGGATCAAATGCCATTATACATAGATGACTATCCCTATAGTGGGATGAACTATCATGGGGACCCATACTTGCCATTTTCGCTAGGTCAAGCATGGGGGCAAGAAGATCAGTGAAAATTTTCTTATCTTTTATTGTGAATTTAAAAGTTTTAGAATATTGTATACGGTACTGATTCATTTAATTTTTGTATACAGATATAGCACCGGTGGAACTGACCGGGTATATGGGACGCCCTGTAGTGTCAGGAGCTACAGAACCTAGTGGATTGATGGGAACACAAAATGAGGATGCAGTGGCCCTCCTGGAGGATTCCCATCGTAGATGCGAGAAGATGAAGATCAATTTTTCTGAGCATGGTTGGCAGCATCTTGACGATCAGTAGATAGAGCCATGTATTGGTCTACCCTTAGAGTGGCGAGGTGTCATGCGGCGCATAGCAGTGGTCGGACAAGGGATGCGTGATCTATGGTCTACAGGGACCGAGCCATTGGAGTGGAACCCTCCAGATAGTGATTAGATGTATGGTCATGAGGTGCCCCCAAATTTTTTTTTTTGTAACATGCTATTGGCATGTCATATGTATCAGAGTTAATGGACTCCAAAAAATAGTATATTTGGATGACACATATTATGGATATGCATAATTTTATGGTTTATGGTTATTGTCTTATGTTAAGTGTGTGTGATAATTTCCAATCTAGAATATTGTTTTTCATGTTATCTACATAGTGATTATGGGCTCTAGGTGCCTGACTAAATGTAATGGTTTCAAAATCAAGCACTAAGAGCTTCACTCATAAATATAGTTTAAAAACAACAGGATTATGCACACAATAAACACAATTCAATTTCATGACAAGAAACAAAGAATACAAATGAACATGAAGGTGAAGGATGCGATGGTCAAGGGCATCGACTAAAAAACCTATCACTACATCATATTCAGCCTCGTTATTGGTGGAAGCACCAGTGCATATGTTGTTAGAGAGGACTAGTGAATGCAAAAGGGTGAAAATGGTCCACATTGCTAAGGCTAGATTTTGGGAGTAGCAACTTGAACCATCGACATAACTGATATATGATGTGAATGAGGGATCCATCTGAAAGGTGCCACAAGAAAACATATGAGATGATGATGAAAAATGCTGACAACTTGAACACAAGTCAGAAATAAAGCAAGCACTGCGAGGGGGGATGTTATGGGTATAATTTCTACACCCTGCACACTAAATAGTGAATGGTGTGGGGGAACTGTGTTGGGGACGGTTTATGCTCATGTCCTAAAATTCACCATAGATATGGATGGTGCCATTTTTCTTGTGGGCTAGAGAGATAAAGTTAGGGGTTGTAAATGCTTCCATAATGTCGTCATCATAGTGGAAGATGGGGTGATTGGTGGAAGGATGACCACATGATGCGGTGAAACTACTGGACTCATCATTATGAGAAGTGAGGTTCACATGCGCATCATCACCGAGGGTGACAGAATAACAAGTATATGAAGAATCTACCCATGTTGAGCCCAAGATTATCACTAAAGGGAGGTCAGGTGAAATAGAAGGGTATGCCCCAGAGGGGTCTTCCACCGTAGATCTCAAAGATGATGAGAGGTAGAGGATAGTGGACAAGGAATCTGTTATCTGAACATTGGGAGGGGGTATGTCAATGGGAGTGGATGGTTCTTCCAAATAAAAAATTGCAAGTAAGGGAGAGGTGGACTCGTTGCGCTCAGCCTCGTATTAGCGAACCACTTCCAAGGAGGTGCAAAAATGTTCGAGGCATGGACACGGGTGAGTATAGTGGCTTTGGATATCACATAAATCACAAGGGTGATTTGTGTGCAAAGTCATGAGTTTATTGAAGCCAGTAAAGTAACATCGACTTTTGGGATACCAAACTCGAGAAATGCTTTGTTGACCATGGGTTTGATACGAGACAATTCGGGACAATTATGGGTAGAATGAATGATAAAATCACACAAGGCACACAGAGGTGTACACTTTGGAGGCTTAGGAGGTGTAGGTGTTTTTTGTGAAGCCTTATTCTTAGGTACCTGTTTGTGGGCTTTCCCCCCCTCACCCGAAGCTTTCATAACATGAGTAGATTCCTATTGAGGTGGCTGAGGCACAGAAGCTAAGGGAGGGGTTGTAACAACTAGTTGGACTGGGGTCAATGCAGTGTAAGGTTTGCGCTTACCATGTAGGGTATTGGCTGGGGGATCAATGTACCAGACTAGGAACCCCAGGGTCATGTTGGGAAGGGTCAAGGTAGCCATAACAAGTACCAGAAATACTCCAGAAGGGGGAGAAAGAAACGGTATCTGATGGGAGGGTTAATGGACAAGCGTAATAGGTCCCAAATGGTTAAGGCTAGGGGGAACTATTCCATGAGGAAAAATAGGATGAAGGATACCAGGCATAGATGAAGGGCCTTGAGGAGGAGGTCCTGAAGGCTGAGTCGAAGCACTAGCAGAAGGTTGAAAACGACTAGGTTTTTGACTAGTCGAACCAGACCGTTTGAGGTTTGACTGAGACGATTGCATCATGAAAACATTCGACGAGATAGGGGCAGGAATAAGAGGGGGGAGACAAGGGAATGAACTAAGAAAAGAGGAATATTTATAGACTCCATGTGAGACACTGGTCAGAGGTTCAATTGTTTTTCTATTTGCTACCGAAGAAATAATGGACTCTAGAGAGGTTTGAGAATTTGGTTTGTAATATGTCAGTTGATCTATAGTGACTATATTTATGTAGTGAGGAAAGCACATATTACGTTGAACCATAGATGGGACAACAGACATCGCATAAGCATAGCTACGACCCAATAGAATGTTGTAGTCTAAGGGGGCATCAATGACGTCAACTTCAACACAAACATTTTTTCCCGCAAGAGTAATAAGACAATTGCAGAACATGCCAAGGGGATTGGAAGAGTGGCCATCCCATGCACAGAGGGTGATAGTGGAAGGGGCTAACTCGGGCGACCTAAGATTTTTCCAAATAGAAGAAAACATCATGCAAGTGGATTTCCCCTCGTTAGTGATACATTGGGAGATGTTGGCATTCCGGATCTCGACATGTATTTAGAAGAATATGATGTAGGTAGGGGTGGATGCTCTGACTTGTCAACATCGAAGACAATCAAATGATCATCTAAAGGATCCACAATTCCCATGGAAGTTAGTAGGTCTTTATATTGTGAATGGAACGACTAGAGGACTTCCAACATTGACATGAGAGCAGGGGATTGCACCAAGTCATATACTATATTGCAAGTGTTGGTAGCTTTACCAGAAGTAGTGTTTCGGCATAACGGCCCTTTCAGGATCTTGGTATGTACCTCTGACTTAGGCTGAGGGATTTGTAAAGGACCATTGGGTGCTGAAATTGGTTCTATGGGACTTGAGGACTGGGGTTCGATTTCAGACATAGAAGGAGGCTTGGTGTATTGGCTCAACTAAGTCTGAAGGTTGAGATTGGCAGTATTGTCCTGGTCAGATTGCGTCATAAGGATCTGGTAATCAGAGGTACCAAATGGAGGAGGTTGAGAAGCCGCCTAACCTTCAAGGGGTTGGGCAGACACATATCCTTGCTGGGGGAAAGGTGGAAAGGTGGAATTAAGTAAGTAATAACCTTTTTTGGGTAGGAAGTATGTAAGCTTTGTGATATACCCAATGTAATGTGTAGGAATGGAGACTTCCATAGCTAGTAAGTAAAAGGATCTATCAATTAGAAAATTAATAGTACTATCCTAAAGGGGGACCTGGGAAGGAAGAGAAAGGCTTGTTGATTACCTGTAGATTAGTCCAAATAATAAATAAAAATCATTAAAGAATAACAGTACTCATTTAGTAATAACCATAACTAAGAAAATAATTAGTTCATTAAAGTGTTATGTGATTAAATAAACATATACAAAAAAAATAACAAGAATAATCCTATTATATTTATGATACATGTATGAATAAATTTCGGCTCATAAAGATTCTGATTAAGAAATAAATATCACAATTACATTGTTACACAGATGAAATACTATATCTAATAGTGGAACATGAAGCCACAACTTGCTTCTCTAAAGAATTATCTAATCCTATGTACTACAAGAGAAGCCAAAGAAACACTCCAAGAATCCAAGCCCTTTTCTCGAGTTATGAGGAGCTTTTTATAACAAATAACAGTTAATTTTGAGCTTCCTCATGAATCATCAACTCCTATGATTGTTCACATTCTGTACATGACTTATTACATCCCATATGTGGCTATTCACATCCCACATGTGTCCCTTGGACTTCATTAAATACCATTTATTACATAAGACAAATTACACATGAAATGATGGCTATATAAGAAAAAATTGGTAATCGGACAAAGTCTCATGAAATTGATAAGTCATTTTACTCCTCATGGATATCATTTGTAATGTAAGTGTGCCATGACCAGAAATCTGTGGAGATGGATTTGACCCGAACTAGTAAGTCCCTATATAGTGCATCTTCACCTCCAGTGACTCCGTTAATATGTTCTTGGAGTTTTATTGTACATTATTCCATATTTATGAAAGTTTCATATGATATTTTAATGGTGTGATTGCATATTGTAGAATAACATCTTGGTAACCTCAGAGCCTCCTTGTTCTATTGCTTTCTTGATCTCCTCAATGTATTTCCTCATCTCCTAGAAGATGACTTCTCTACCTTTGATTAATTCAAGTGTCCCTATTGAAGACATCCCATGATTCTATGTTAGAGACACAAAACCATTATGCAGACGGTTATATTTAGCAATAGTAATAATCTACTATTCTCCAAGATTCATGTAGTTCTAATGGTGGAGTCTCATCTGAACTCTATCTGTCTTGGAAGAAATCTTGTCATTATTTTTAAGTTTTGCAGATAATCCATATACTTGGCACCCCACTCCTAAATATGGTTAACTACTTTGTTTGCTACCCTCAGGAGTTTCACCACTTCACGTTCTTTCCTCTGAATGCCAACGAGAGGATCCACCACTTGTTGTAAAAATATCATCTCGTCATATCACTTCGCCTTGGTGTCCTCCATTCACCCCAATTCTTCCTGCATGGTTCACTAGTAAAAAATGATGAAATTAGTGACTATGTGACTACAAATGTTATTCACTACAATTATTTCAAGTGAATTACTACTAAATTTGAGCAATTTTAAGTGACTGAACTAAAAAATGACTAACTTAAATGAATAATTTAGTCTAGGAATAAAATATACGACTAGATAATAAGTGACTAAAATGAAAGCGACTAAATTTTAGACTAAATAACTAATTTAGTCTAGGGATAAAATATATGACTATATAATAAGTGAATAAAATAAAAGTGACTAACTTAAATGACTAATTTAGTCTAGGATTAAAATATATGACTAGATAGTAGCTAAAAAAACTAATAATGGTTAATGTAAATGACTATTATAGTCCAAGAATAAAAATATGACCTAATAACAGGTACAACAAGTATATAATTTAGTCATTTATGTGAGAAATGTTTAATTTTGTTTCTCCATAAATGGAAAATTGCAATTTTGGCACCGAAGTGTTAGATTTCACTATAAGTGTCTCTGAATCCATCTGCAGTGTTAAAATTTAGAGACAAAGGGATCTCTGAATTTACAGTGTTAAAATTACGAATACCATTTTGGCTCTAAAGTTTAACATTGCAGATGGATTCATATATAATTAACATAATTTCATGTTTCATCTATCGGCTTTACACCAATTCCTTCATTATAATTTTAGTAAAGCTAATATTTAAATAGTCAAATTAATATTTATATTTTTATTTAATCTTTGGCCATAAACTTTAATTTTTAAAAATTCATTGATTTATGTTAAAAGTGAGTTGTTTTAAATCTAAGGTTAAATCATCATATTTACATTTAATAAATAGATAAATATAACATTGCTAATGTTAAACGCGTGAGTTCATTTAAATTTACTATTAACTAATCAAATTTATATTTGATAAACCTAAAATATATATTTATAGACCTATTTAGTAAATAGGTATGAGAATTTATTAATTTAAGTATGAACATTAATTAATTTTTTAATGAGTAAAAAAGGATTACATATAGCCACCTATAAAACAGGTGGTGCCACCCCAACTGGGATTGTTGACCAAAATTTGCGCCAAATGACAAAAACAGAAAAGAGAGACTAGGAACATTTTCCATAAATGGCTAGGCTAGAGGCACCAGAACACATATAAAACATAAATATTAACAAATAACATACTATTCATCCTACATGATGGATGCAAGCTTGTCTGGATTGTTCATGGTGGTGGTGAAGGATAAAAGTCACACTAAACGTTCCTGTCAAGTGCACCAACCAAGTATACAACTTTTCTACTTTCTTAGTGAGTTGATTTTGGCCTCGCTAAACCACTTCCAGTCTCTCTCGGACTTCTCACTATAAATAGTTCATTTGATCCAATGTTGCCATTTTATCTACATGATCCTCACGATGGAATCTCTCAGTTGTGTCCACTCTTTCCATCAGGCTGTTGATAAGTGCACAAAGGTTCTCTAGACAACAATGTTGGATAAAATGCCCCTCATTTACCTCAGGTCAATAAGACCCATGATTCCCCTTACCACCACGGGATCCTCCACCCTGATGAATCTACTTTAAAACTATCGAACCCCCACCCCTTCCATCCCTCTGCTTACCTCCTACACAACCCCCATGCACACCCACAATAGAAAGTCACACATACCCTGCAGTATTGCCACCTTAGTGTTGCACATACATGATTACTTCTAAGTCTGCCACTCCCAGAGGGCCATGGATTATAGGGGACGGAGAATTCCAACACCGCACCGAGGGCTTCATAATTAGCCAAGGTCAACGAACCCTGGTTTGTGTAGAGTCCAGAGACCAAACCCATTGCCATAGAAAATAAACACCACCAACAAAGGATCCAAATGTAATTTCCCACCACCATAGGGAATAAAAAAACCACCTCCCACTACCATATAAATACCTCCATCACCAGGAAAATCAAATACCAACACCTGCCAAACCAACAGAAGAAATTGAACAAAAATTGATGACAAAGTAGTCGAGGCCTAAGCATAACTTCCCCAGGGCAGTGACCAGCCTCCAAATTATCCACACATCAATTCACCAAACATTGTTGCCCCCATGTCGGAGGGCAGGAAATTGAGAAAATAAACTAGTTTTCATGCACCACCCTCGATGTTTCCTGGACTACAGAATCTAGCTTCCTTTCTTAGCACAAAAAAATTGGCTCATCGAACACCAAGAAAAATGGAAACGAGTGAGATCACTTACCTTTAACTTCCTATAGTCAACCCAGATGCTAATAAATTGGGAATCAATGACCCATTAAGCACATCACACTAGAAAATTCACATGATAAGCACATACAAGCCGCTCCCTCAGTAAACCTTCCTGCGACAATTATGCTTCCTCTCCAGAGGCCACTGCGAGGAGAAACACCAAACCAGAATGAGGAGTCGAATGTCAGGCTCCCTAATCTCCTCTCACCTTATCCTTTCATCACCTCCAAACTCCAAACTCCAATTTCCAACCTGATGCATGTACCTCTCCCGCTACATGCATTATGGTGAAGGGATCGGTAGTACCGTCCCTCACCCTCGCTCCACATGTATTTAATCATGCAAGACACCTTCCATGTGTTTCTCAGGCATCACCCCCATCGTGGATTATTGTATGAACCTTTGTTAATTTATATATGAACCTTAATTAATTTTTTAATGGTATGTGAACCTTTATTAATTGTTTGATAAGAACCTTGGTTAATTTTTAATGGTATTATGAAATTTTGTTAAATTTTTACGTATGAATTTTATTTAATTTTTTAATAATATATAAACCTTTGTTAATGATAATAAATGTGTAATTAAAAATATTTAAGTATGGTTTATTGTGTAATAATGGATAAATGTGTCTATTATTATCAATTTCTATGGGAATTGTACTAATCAATATTTATTTTTCATTTAATACATAATTTACATGATTATATCAAATTAAGCTTTAAATAAAACAATATATTTTTTTTATTTGATTAATAATCAAATTAGTAAATCTATTTTTTCAAAAGAGCTCCCCTCAAGTCATGCATAGTAGGGACTTTGAAGCCCTTTATTGTAGCTATAATAGAGTCCCACATAGCTTGGTAATAAGGTGAGTGAGCAACATTAAATTGGATATCTGCATCATACCACCATCTAGCAATATATTGAAAAGGAGTTCTTTGCATAGTTACAAGACATGCCAGATAAACCTCAATCATGGAGATCTTGACCTTTGAATTTGTGTTTGAAAACTCCGATTTCCATATGGGGTAGATAATTGAACGTGTTTATTAGCATATATGGAAGCACTAGTGAACCTTGGTTTTGGAGGAAAGAATGGGAAGAAGGCTCCTTTTAGAGGACCAACGACCATGATACATTGATGGAGGAAACCAAATATGTATGACAACCAATGTATCTAGAATTCCATTTCTCTATCGAGATTTATTTGCCAAATATTGATAATTCCCCTTAACTCAACAGGGTGCCAGTTTTATGGACCCAAGCTCATGTAGTGCACCAAAGATAAGATCAAAAGCCTTACAATGTCACCATATTAGAGTTCAAAGGTGTGACCATGGATAGAAGACAAGATCAAAACCCCTACAACATCACCATCTCAGAGCTCGAAGGCGTGACCTACAATAATGAGAGGGTTTTGAAGCTTAGTGTTGTGGGATTTGGCCTTAGCAGAACAATCTTGCCTTTAATTTTCAACTGCACCAATTTAGACTCCTTAGACTTGTTGGAAAAATATTTGACTTGAAATATACCAACAAAGCACCATAATCCAATCAATATTTCAATCTGATTCCCCTGTCATGAATCCTCTGTGTTTATCTAAATGTCAGATATCTCAACGATAATCGGGTCATAGGAAAAGGTGGCATAATTTGGACATTCAAATATTGGATCCACTCTGGGTCAGACTCATGTAAGTACTGAAATGAAAGGTAGTTCTTTCCCTTCAGTGCCTTGATCTAGAATACTTTAGAAGGAAACAACTGATATAGAAATCTAAGGGGTATTATTTTGGAGTAGTGTTAGTGGAGGTCTTATGTGCAAGGGAAAATCTTAATCTTGTTTTTCCCAGAGAACAATTCAATATAGTAGAGTGGGAAATGAATTGGTAGAAAAATGGAAAGATTGAAAAAATCATTGACCCTCACCTTGTTGGTACCATCAACCCTGGTTGTTTGAAAAATTTTAGGGTGACTACCAAAAATTTCTTGGAAGAGAAGGGCATTGACAAGACTTTCATGGTATATGTTCTATGGAACCTGGAATATGCATAATTTCAACTCGAGGAGATATCCATAAAAAATGATCTAGATGAAAATACTACAAATCATATTGCAGATGCTCCTTTGCACTACCTAGATCCTGAGCCTTTTGGTACAAGTTTAGTACAACTTCATGTCTTTTATGAGAGTTCTCAATTTATAGATTTCATTAATGAGCATGTGGAATTATGGAGTTCTCAACATCCCATAGAGGGATAGTTATGCGAATTTATTTGTTGTTTCGAACGTGTTCTCCTTTAATGGATATGACCCATAATGGATCCATACCTTGGTGCAACAGTTCCTTACCTCGAGATGTTTGCAAAAGATTCATGGAAAACTGAACACACAACACTAGTGGCTTTGGTTTGGGAGGAGAGCTACAAGTATGTAGAATAGATTGAGGGCACATGCAGTATGTTCCTTTATGCTACCTAGAGCGTGAGAATTTTTATACTAACATTATAGGATGAGGTGTTGGTGGATGTGATGATGATTTAGAAGATGCAACCACAAGTGTTGTGTTATCACAATTTGTGAATCCTTGTGGGAGGCGATCACAAAACAAGACTCCTTTTCCATGTTCCAAATCTACCAAATTAGCACATGTAGAGAGAACAATGGTGAATGCGAAATGGTTAGGTTTGGTACTTTTTTTTTCATATCACATTAAAATTCTTGTGCCTACTCATAAAATCCTCACCTCGTATAATCAACAATCATTATAGACAATTACACCACATTTGGTTTAGGCATTTACTTAGGTAGGTAGCATTCCCCTATCTCCTATCTCCATATAGAGAAATCTGGTCACATATTGTTTCTTCTATGATACTGGATCCTCTCTCTCAAGTCCTCTCTCTTATCCTTCCTCTCTCTCCCTTTCTCTCCCTTGTGACTCCCCCTATCTCTTCATCTCTATCATTCTATTTCTTTGTTATTCCCTCTCATATATATCTAGAGTTAATATATATCATGATATGTTAATATATATTATAGTATAACAAAATTAATATTGTATTAATCCAAATTTATTAAAATTAATAATATTAATATTATAATATATTAATATGAATATTATAATTAATAATAATAATAATATTACTCTTTTAATATTGATATTAGGGTTAATAATGGTTTTTTCCATGGTATTAATAATAATTTGGCCCATGGTATTTGGTTCATAGATTTCACCTAAATAAAACCTCTTTTTTGAGTGTTATGGAGTAAATATAAAAAGACATTTTATTTATTTACCATACTTTTGGTTTATTTATATTTTATTTATTTACCATAGCTCTATTATTTACCATGGTATTTGGCCCTATAATTAGATGTTTATTTCTAATCCTATTTGACATATTTTTATTGATTTACCATACTTCTTTATATCTCTTTTATATTTATTTATTTACCATATATCTTTTATAGATACGGTATTTGGCCCATAGTATTTAGCCCATGGTATTAAAATGGTATTTTACTCATGGGATTCACCTAAATAAAACCTCTTGTTTGAGTTTCATTAAATGTTTTAGTTTCATTAAATATAAAGAGGTTTATGGAGTAGATATAAAAAGAGTTTATATTTATTTACCACAGATTTAGGTTATTTATATTTTTATTTATTTTCCATACTTTTGCAGTAAGTATTAAAATAGGTTTTATTTATTTACCATACCTCATGTTTATTTATATTTATATTTATTTAACATACCGAATTTTTTAAGTTTTTGAGTTTTTACTTGATAACAACCCCATACTCAGCTACAAACTCATAATCATTGTTTTTAAGTGAAATTTTTAATGCAAACCCTCAAAAATTTTATGAATGTACTTCCATTTTTAAAATCCTTGTTTTTTATTATTTAAAATTTTGATAGATAGTGTTTTTTTCATTTTCCCTCCTAGAACTTTGGCAGAGCTATCAAAACACTAAAACCCCTTGACACTCTTACTAATCTTCTTCATTCTTGTGTGGAAAATGAATTTATTTTTGAATTCCAAATCCAATGGATGTTGGCAACACTGAAGTCCGCTAAAAAGTTTTCACATTAAGATAGTTTTGCTCCCTCACCATCTCAACATAATCAAAATTTTCTTATGTTTCTCCATATACAGGTAATATTATTTTGATGCATTTATGTATTTGAACTTCAATTTTAAGTAGTCTCTACTTCAAACCCCTAGTATTTTATGTAGAACAAGAGATGATAATTGTTTTCTTCGATAAGATTTGAAAATGAGAAGGTTTTGTTGTTGTATTTTTTGAAATGACAGATATTAGATCATTGATTTTAAGTAGAAATATTGAAAGAAACTAGAAATCAAGGTTGCTACAATGGCAAGGGGATATTTTGATCCAGAGAATATTTTCCAAGTTAATATCCCCACTGAGGTTCCATGCACAAACTCTACATCTGAGATTACATGTTGATATCCCAATTGAGGTTTTGTGCAGAAACACAACATCTCCGATTTTTTTACTTGCTGATAATTTTATTACATAATTTCTGTAAAATAATTATTTTATGGTGAGTAAAAGAACCCTAATTTATTTTTACCTGAATTTTTCTTGATTGAAATCTTAATTGTTCTTGGTTTCCTTTAGTAAAACCTAATTCTACTTGGTTTCCATGAATACAAATTTGATTTGGTTTTGTCCTTGTGAGGAAAACTCTATTTTTATGCTTTTATCCCAATTGTTGTAAAAGGAAACCTTTATTTTTTGCTTTAGAATGGCTCCAAGATGAATATAAATATTGATCCAGAGTAGAGAAAAATGAGGAAAATTGGGTTGAATTTACTACACTTAGGGTTTGGTTGAAAAGACAATGGAAATATGATATTATCTGAAAGTTAGTTGTTACCTCAAGGATAAAATCACTAAAAAAAATGCAGAGAAAGGGTCGATTAATCCTAACGAGACAATTTAGGGTAGCTTCACACTTGGGGAGAAATGATATATTCCAATGAAATAAAACTTTCTTTTTAGAACTTCTTAAGCTTTTTCCCAAGGGACTACACTGCAAAACATGGACTACCTTTGGTTGATAGTTCTGAGGGGTATTTTTCTAACCAAAGTTGATTGGCACTTTCATTAGTACACTGATCTAAATGAAATTCATGCCACATGGATTGGACAAATCACTGCAGGGATATGACCCTTGTCCACAACTTATCATGCCACATGAGTATGCTAACCTCTCCATGGAACCAATGTACCATTAGAAAATTTATCATTTTATATGTCGAAGTTCAAGTGTAGATGGAGCTTCACTAGGCCTATAAAGTAATCAAGGAAAACAATATCTATTCAGCTTCACTAGGACTATGAAGTAATCAAGGAAAATAATATCTATTCATTCTTCCTTTGAATTTGAACAAGCTAGTTCGGGGAAGCTTCCCACTTTGCAGGAAATGGAATCTTCCATTGAAATAATTATTTTTTTGGAAATACTTCAAGAAACTTGCCCAAGGGTGCTTGTATTACAAATTGCATATTTTTTTTGGGTTAATTACTAGTTTTGAGGGGTAGTTATCTCGTCAAAATTTTCTAGGACTTACATTCAGTCTCATTGCTTTCAATGAAAATCATGACAAATGGATCATAAATATGATGGCAAGAGTGAGACCCTTATCCATGGCTTAAAATTCACATGATTATGTTAACCTCTGGATTGAACCAATGCAACATTAGAAAATTTATCAACTTAAAATGTTTTAAAGCCTAGCAAAGTTTTTAAGCTAATTCCAAAGAATAAAATCATGTCTCATCTTTCTTCTCTTAAAGTGGAACATTTCCATCAATATATCAATAATAAATAATTTTTCCCAAAGGCTACATGATCATTCAATAGCCACATCCCACATAAAGGAGGATTATGTCGAGTTGGATTTAATTTTGGGTCATTTTTACAACAATTGTTCTAGATTTCCATCAAACCATAGGTTGAAAGATAGTATGCCACTTCTATATCTAAGGATGTCGATAATTTTTTCCTCACTCGATGATCACCAAGGTGGTTTAATTTCTATAGGAATTTGGCTTGACCTTAACAAGGTTGACCTCGGGGTAACAATCAATCTATAAACCTTTGGTTAATCAACCATAGGTAGAGGGGATTTTGGTATGCCAAAATTTCCTAGGCACATAATTCTGCCTAATTGTCAAAATGAATACAAGAAATAACAAAAGTATAAGCACATGCACCCCCAAAGGGCTATTTCAATGGGAACAAAGTTATCAACAATTGTGTTGAATGAGGATTAGGGAAATATTGGAATGGAACTGATCAAAATATTGAGTTGAAGAGTGAATTTCCTAAAATCTTATATAATATATTCAAACATCATTGATAAAAACATATAATTTTGAACTTAGAATTATGTACAAACACCTTAGTAGGAAATTATATCAATAAAAACGACCGATTAAATTTGGCATCTATTTTTTTTAAACGTTATTTTTAAGAGAATAATCTATTTTCTGGATTCCTTTTCCCATTCCACACTTTCCCATGAAGCAAGCACTATATCGAAATAAAATTATTATGAATAAAGCCCATTTATTATGGGTTGATACATGTTGAAACCTAGTGAATTATTATGGTTAAGGCTTTGCCTAAAATATTGTATGAGCCATTAAGAAAAATCATTCATTTCTAGGAGCTAGGACCTAATGGTGTACCTAGATGAATATTTTATGATTAACTTGATCATTTCAATTCCATATTCCCTCTATTCTATAATCTAAATAGTTCCCAAGGGCCAGGACATATAGAACATGTCATTAATAATAAAATTCATATCTTGGAAATACCACAGGGAAGGTCATCTTTCTCAGGGACTTCTCATCTTTCATCCCATTAAGCACTAGGAGGACATTCTCTTATAATATGTGCTCCAACCATATCTCATTCACTACTCCATATCTTAGTAGGGATAAAATTCCTCCTATATGAAGGGCCAAGCTTCACTAAATTGATCCATAAAAGGAGTATTATACATAAATATTTTGTAAGTGGAATGTGAATGTATATTTGATGTTTTCCAGGTCATTAGTCAAAATTCCCTCTAGATTGTTGATGAAGTGAATGTGATTTTTTTTTCTTGAGAAATTCTTGGAGGGTTCATCACTCTTCATCACTATAAATCATCCTTGATTATGACCCCCTTGGCTCTATATCATTCCTTTAATTTAACTATACAATCCTCCTTAGTCATATTTTCCTATAGGGTGACCATGACATTAGGAATATCCTCCTCAAGAAGCATCCACACCTCAATTAATTTTGATATTCCTTTTTGTTATGTGTCCTATTCTATCTAGCAGCTGTCATCCCACATACATGAAGGAACTTGACCATTCTTCAAATAGTTGCCTCCCACCATAGTATGTAGTCATAATTATATCATGGTGTAGGAACCAGATTGCAGACATTTGTGATCAATGTACATTAGTTTTTAGCAGAAACATAGGATACATTCAATTTGAAAAGAGGAGACATTGGAAGGTCACTCGAACCACTATGGTGATAAAGTGTTATTTCATATTTTGGAGAATAGATCCCATATAATATAGCTTGAAATCTTTTATTTTCCCTCCTATTATACCAATCAAAATTAGGCTTTGAAGTCCATATGTTTTCATGTCTAGTTAACATCAAATATTAAAAATTTGGATTTACAACTTGAACAAGTTTTTTTACTCCTCCAGAGAGGAAAAACAAAAATTTATCTTCATTTCCTCCCTCCCACTTTACCATATTAAAGTCACTCAAGATAATGCATTCATAAACTGGTAGTGAATTATCAATCCTATCCAACAACCAACTACATTCTATGGCAAGAGAGACATCGTAAATGGAACAAAAACTATTCACATACCTATAAAGGAACACTTATTATTAAAACCCATAGCATGAGGTATAATTGTTGAATTCAATTGAGATGATAATCCAAGAACAATATAAATAGGTTACGTTCATGGTTAATGGCCTATAAAGAACCTTTCCAAAAAATCTCAGTCATGATTTTTGAATAGAAATCAAAGGAAGTAGTCTTGGCCTCCTCAAAACACAAGACACCATCTCTTTGTCTTCAATGAAATCCTTAATTAGAGCCTTTGGAGGGGAGGGTTATACCATTTACATTCCAAGGTAAAACAATAAGATTCATCCTGCAATATTGCCTTCCTCAGATGTATTGTTGATCCTCAGAACCTTATTAGCCTTACTATGTGTCAATGGTTATTGCATTATTGTAAGGCATATTATTCACCATACTTGAAGATTTTGGAGGAGGATTTATTTTTCCATTGTTATAAACTTTCCTTTTACCATTTTATTGTATATTACAACCATCATGATTTTCAACAGTTTTGGATTGATTCTCTCTGTCTAATTATCAACAGCCTTCAAAACTTCCTTCTTTATTTCCTTCTAGACATGTCTACCTTTGGACCTAACTAGGTTTCCCGTAGGATATTTTAGCCACCTTCTTTGAAGAATTTTTTGTTCTAGTTTGATCATATTTGTACACTATTCTATGAGGGAATTCCTTGAAATGATGATATAGCATCTTGCATGCAAAACAAGAATTTTGATGGTAAATATATGAGTTTTTTATTAAAATTTCTACCTCTGCCAACAAGCTTAATATATTGATGAAATGGTTTTTTCAAATTGAGATACACACACACACTCGAGGAATTTTTCAACATGTGGAACACTCTCCTAGATAACACAAATAAAAACCTCTGCAAACCTCTCTGATATTGGGTTCATACCTCTTAGCTTGATCTAACATGTTTGCGAACTCAGTGAAAAATGAAAATTTGGCTTGATTGAAGTTGGAATAATTGAAATATTCATTAAAGGATTGAAGATAAATGATGGAGCCAACTATATTCCAAGTTCCTTGGAGTAGAACAATGTGGGAAGCCTATTTTGAGTCACATATAAGTGAAAGGTATTGATAACCCAGGGCCATAATCGGATTACATGAATATATTATTCTTGTTCCTCTAATGATGTTAAAATTTCACACCATAACTAGAAATCATATTCTAAAGGATTTTTCTAAAGGTAATGTCGGATAACATATCTTTTTGGAAATGTGCACTTCCTTTTTGTAAAGGAATGTGCATGATCAAGAAAGAAGGGAAGATTGGAAACAATAGAGTCTTCTTCCATATTGGAATACATTGAGTCTATTATATACAAATACTCACACATGTCCATCCCTACTTTCAGCAATACCTTAAGGTCGGGAATCTACAAGAGATTTTTGTGTGTTTAATAATCCCTTGAATCAATGAGTACATTATACTCATCTAATTATTTTTTCAGTGTAATTTTCTAATACATACTCTTTACAATAAATTATAAAATCTTGAGTTTTTATAATGGATATATGGATTAGTACCTACAAAGGGTCTACTTGTAACCATGGTATTAATTTTTGGGTGATAAGGAATACCATGAATTAATATAGCATTTTTAATTTGTCAAGGAAGCTCGTCATCGCTACAACATAGTGGAAATGTTAAATTAAGGAAGGGTTTATGTTTTGATGTTATTCTCTTGAGATCTCTATATATATGACCTTTAATTGTTTAAAATATATTTTCTTGTACATATTGTTATTAATTTACTAAATTCCCTATATTTTCAAATGACCTAATGATCTAGTATGGTAGTTGTACAATATTTGGCACAATTTGTAGGATGCTCCATTAATTTTCAAATTTTGCACATATATTGGTCGATATACTTTTTATTCTTCCAAATAAGCTCTGTCATTTCAATTATTTCACAAATTTGGGATAATTAGTCATTATGTTTATTTTTAGTTATGTTTCTCCTGAATATGCAATGCCTGGGCATCTTATTATGAAGGGTGATGTGTATAGTTATGGTGTAGTGTTACTAAAATTGCTTACAAGAAGGAAACTAATTTATATGTCACAATCCCCCAGGAAACAAAACATGGTTACATGGGATTGTCTCTCTTTACAAGAAAAGTGGGCTTGGAAGCATTACGGAATCCTGCATTGGGTAACAATCTACCCTTCAGCAACAAACTTGAAACTACTGCTTCCATGTGTGTTTAGCCTCAAGTTTCACATCAGCCATTTATGGGCTACGTTATACAATATTTGAAGCTTGTTTATAATGATATAGATGCAAAAAATGTTGGTGTATCTACTAGTTTTAGTAACAATGGGGAGCCTAATTCTCATGATATAGAGGGCAAGGATGGCTCTAGCCCCAAATTATTTAGTATGTACCTTATGGTAGTTATTTTGTAACGATTGGTTATGATTTAGGTCCCCTCCAAACACAGGAACTAGATACAAAACAACAATTTCATCATATCATTTGTTTCCTACTTCTAGATGCTCATTGACGCAATTATCAGGATAGTTTAGGATACAAAATATTTCTAGTCCCTTGAGAACAAATAAAAGTAAAATATCCTAGTATGGAATTATGGGTATTGTAGGGGGTAGCATAACTGACCATGGGGCCAAAAGACATGAAGATGTACATGATATTTGGCCATAATGGTTGTTATATTTCTTTCACATGGTTAAGACATGTATGGAGTTATAGTTATTAATAGATGATATACAAAAGAAATTTATATTTCCTCCAGGTAGCAACTTTTTAAGCCATCAGATACCTTACCAAAAAATTACTTTCCTTGTGTTGTTAATTTTCCCATTGCATGACATAATGTTCATATGTTGACTATGATCTTTACTATTTATGGGTGATTATAATGAACATTAGTTGCCAGTTAAAGTGAAGCATCGATTTTTATGCTCTCTAAAAATATATTTACCCAAATTCTTGAGCAGCATAATTTTTTGACGTAAAGGAAAATATTCACACACAAACAATATTTTTTCGACATTCTACAAGAAGGAAATTTGACTTGTTGAAGATATTGTCATTTGAACACTAAGCTTTTTAAATGATTATAGTTGATTTCTCACCCCAGATCCATATGCCAAAATAGTGGTTTATAAGGTTGTCTCAAGAACTATTGAGAAATCATTTCATGTAGCCAACATATTCTAAGCATTATATCTCATTTAGAGATAGCTCACTTTAGTGATTCATTGATGGCCCACGATTTTTTGAGTATTTTTCTATGAGCATAATATTCACAATTTTCCACAAGATAATTGGAATATTAGAGTTCTTAATTTTCATAATTAATTAAGTAAATAAGAGGGTGGAGGGACCCATAAACCCCAAGAATAAATAAAATCCACTTTTGATGTGTGAATGTGGATATTTCAGATGTAGATCTACATTATGGAGTAGTGGAGCAGCTTCTTAATATGAAAGGAGTGGAGATCATGTCTCATTTATGAGATAGATCATGGAGGTTGAAGCAGTTAGGTAAGATCATGAATCTTAAATGTAAAACCATGAGGATCTTGGAAGAGGACAACTGAGATCATAGTGCATTAAAAGTAAGACATAAAGCAATTATGATGAGATGATGGAGGAAGTGGTGCATTAATGCACACATGATGAAGAGGGTGATCATTACATACATACATGATGGAGATCATGGAGAGATAGCGTAGTCAACTTGGAGACTTATGTCCACATGCACAACATAGTTATGAGGTGGGCTAAGGCATGGAAAGGCTAAAAATATATATAAGGTAGGTGAAGGAATGATAGAAGCCAGGATTTGTATTATTGATTTTTGATCTGTTTATATCTAAATTTTTCATTTGAAATTTCTATTCATGCTTATGTTCTTTAGCTAAGTCTAGAGTGTTGTTTAGTGCAGGGTGTTTCCGAATGGAAATCCCACCCTTACCAACAGGGGACTTCGAGTGCCTGCTCTGGGAAGGTTATTCTGAGCTTCCATTCATCATCAGGAATTGGTGCCATATTCTTCCTACTTTCTGTAGCCTACTTATCTTCATAAATAAAGCATTTCTGCTTCAGGGTTTGAGAGGAGGAGGTATTCCTTCAGTATTTCAACTGAGGAATCAGTGAAGGATTCATCCTATCACCTTGACCTTCAAGATCATCCTTCCATAACTTTGGTTCTATATCAAGCATCAAGCCATTCATAATACATCTCCCAACAATAGTTGTTCCATCAGGAATTACGAAGTCCACTCTTGCAGATCCAAGGGAAAAGGGAAGTTTCTAGCATGTCAGCTAGGAATCCTGTGAGGGATCATCCCCCACTTTGGGATCACTTTTTTCATCAGCCTTGAGTTTATTTGCTATATTTTTCAGTAGGATTGAGTCTCTCCCTCTTGTAAAATGGATTTTTTCTAGGAGCTTCATATTTAGTTGCTACATTTTGAGGAGGAAGAAGAGACAAGATCTCAAGATTCTAGCTTGGAGACTTGAAGTAGGGATCATCCCTCAAAGCATAGATATGATTTATAATTTAGTTCAGCCATATTATGTTCATATCTAGCTACAAATATGCATAGCCCAACAGTCAAGGGATCAAGCCATAGGAGGGAAAATTTCCAATCTCATAAATCTCGAACAGGGAAAATTTTAAGGATGGAAAATTATTTTAAAGTTTAAAAGATTGGTGAATCTCACTAGTCCCTAATATGAAAAATATAAAATGTTTATTGATGTAAATGTAAAATTATTCAAATTTATAATTATATTATATATTTTTTCTATATAATGTTGGCGAATTTTAAGGTAAAATAATTTTATATTGTAAAATTTGGGAGAATCATTTTTATAAAAAAATGGGAATTAGTGAATCTTTTTTTTTGGAAAAAACATGGAAAATTAGCCCACCTGCGAATATTAGCCCCTAAAATTTTCCATGATCTCGAATTTCCTTTCTGGTTTATCTTGAGTTTCCATCATAGTGCCCAGATCTATAACCTTGGCATCATTAGAACTCCATATTCCTATAGATCTACATTTCCATTTTCAGCCAGCAGTCATATGTACATCATCTACTGAAGGGTCATTGTAGTATTGCTTCCAGCAGCTCTCCAGTTATGCAGTGCCTGCTTTGGCATGTTTTCAGGGTCATTCTAGCCTATGTCTTTGGCTTGAGTGCATCTATGTTGAGCATTGTTGTAATCTGAAATCCATCTCCAATAATAATAAAGTCTCACTATTGTGAAACCAGCTTCAAAACATAAGAAAAGAGAGATCAATGCCTTAGAAATCAGCCACTTCGAGGGGGAAACCTCCAATACATTACATAAATAAATAATTCTTGGATGATACAAATGAAAAAAACCTCCTTCTATATATAGGAGTCCATGGGGCCACAATATAATCCTAGCCGACCTAACAATAATAATTTAAGGGCACAATAATAACAATATTGGGGTTACAGGGATATAACAATAACAATAAGGGCGCTACACTAATAACAATAAGGGACTAAACTAGTAATATAGGGACCTATAATGCCCATCTCCTTCAAAAAAGTTTTGTCCTCAATGCTTGACTAGCTCTAGGTGCTTCTGTATAAAATTCTCATCCTCCCATGTAGAATCTTTAGTGGGTAAGTTCTCCCACTTGATGAAATACTCTAAAATTGATCGATTTCGTAGCTGTCAAGTTCTTGTTTCCGTGACCGCTTTAGGTTCCAATGTGATTTTTCCTTTGTCATCAAGTTCTAGAAATATTGTTTAAATTGAAATATTTTCACCTATAACCTTCTTTAAGCATGAAACATTGAAAACTGGATGCACTCGCGAAGATCTATGAAGCTCAAATTTGTATGCCATAGTACCAATATTTTACAACAACTTGTAAGGACCATATTACTTTGGAGATAATTTATTATCCTTCTTAGCTTGCTTAAGGGGCATTTTTTTGTATCGTTGTAGCCATAAAAATACCTAGTCTCCTACATCAAAGCTTCTCTCGCTACGATGTTGATCTGCCTGTTGTTTCATTCGATTTAGTGCCAAATTTAGGTTATCCTTTAAGAGTTGGAGAACTTCTTGTTGATGCTCTATGTGATCTTCCACTGCTTGAACCTTATAATTTTCTCTTAAAGATTATGTGATGGATGGTGGATGCTATCCATAAAGTGGGTCATTTTTGCTGCAGTATGGAAGGAAGTGCTATACCACCATTAAGCAAGAGGTAACCACTTGACCCATTGCGTTTGTTTATCATATACAAAACAACAAAGATATATTTCCAAACATTTATTGATTATCTCAGTTTGACCATAGGATTGAAGATGATAAGATGAGCTATGAGGTAATTGAGTACCCAAACACGAAAATAACTCTGTCCAAAAATTTCCAGTAAAAATGGGATCTATATCGCTCACAATAATCTTTGGGTTCCCATGTAGCTTTTGAATTGTCCATAAATGTAGTAGCCGCTTCACTTGCTTTAAATATATGAGATAATGCACAAAAGTGTGCATACTTGGTAAGTCTATCAACTACCACCATGATGACACTCTTTCCTTTGGACTTAGGTAAAGCTATGATAAAATCCATTGGAATCTCCTCCCAACGTTGACTTGGAATGGATAAAGGTTGTAGAAGACCTGGGGTCTTAATTGTCTCAACTTTATTTTGCTAGAAAACCAAACATTCTGCCACAAACTTTTGAATATCAGATTTAAGGCCATCCCAAAAAAATTCTTTCTTCACCGTATGGTAAGTTTTTAAAAATATTGAGTGTCCTCCTAAAGGAGAAGTGTGCAATTCCAAAAGAATCTTTTGTTTTAGTTGGGAATTTTACAAATATATAAGCGATATTTGTACCATAAGGAATCATTTTTATAACTAAATGTATCAAATGTACTAGGATCTTGCTGCAAATTTTGAATGAGTGTCCACTCTTCTTCGTCCTTCTTCCATTCATCCCTTGCTTCGGTTATCCAATCTGTTTGGATAATAGAAATGGCACAAATAAATGCTTCCACCTCTTCATTCTTTCTTGAGAGTGCATCTACAACAACATTTAGCTTCCCTTTTTTGCATATTATTTCAAAGTCATAACCCAACATATTTGTGACCCATTTTTGCTTCTCTTCTAAATATAGTCTTTGTTCCAAAAAGTGTTTAAGATTATCATGATTATTTTCTACCTTGAAGTGTCTTCCCATTAGGTAAGGTCTCCATTTATTTAGTGCATGTAGTATTGCTAACATTTCCTTCTCATAAATAGCTTTCTGTAAATACTTTCCTTTGACTGGATGACTTTCAAAAGAAATGGGTCTTCCTTCTTGCATTAAAGCAGCACCAATTCCATTTCCTGAGGCATCACATTCCACAATAAAGGATTTTGTGAGGTCTGGCGTAGCTAATACCGGTGCTAGGCACATCGCCTCTTTAAGATGTTCAAAGGCCTTAGTTTCTTTAGGAGTCCATGAAAATGAAACTTTCTTCAATAATATTGTTAGAGGTGTTGCTACTCTCCCATAATTCTTAACAAACTTGTGGTAATTCCCTGTTAACCCAAGAAATCCTCACAAGTACTTTATGGTTGTGGGGACTTTCCATTCCTTAATGGATTTAATTTTTTTAGGGTTTACGTTAACACCCTCGTGAGATACAATATGACCTATATATTCCACCTCTTGTACACCAAAGAAAAATTTGGATGTTTTTGAATATAATTGTTTCTCTTGCAATATTTTGAGCACCCTTTCAACATATTGAACATGATCCTTACAAGACTTGTTGTATATTAGTATATTATCAAAAAATACTAGCACAAATTTTCTAAGGAAGGGTTTGAAAATGGAATTCATCAACCCTTGAAATGTAGAAGGTGCATTGGTAAGGCCAAAATGCATGACTAGAAATTCATAATGACCCTCATGAGTTCAAAATGTTGTTTTCCGAATATCTTCATTCTTCATTCTAATTTGATGATATCCTGACCGAAGATCCAACTTGGTAAAATAAATTTCTTCCATGTAATTCATCCAATAATTCGTCAATCATAGGAATGGGAAATTTGTCTTTAATGGTGAGCTTATTAAGCTCCCTATAATTCAAACACATGTGCCATGATCCATCCTTCTTATGCACCAATATTACTGGAGCTGAGAAATAACTTTGACTAGGTTGAATTATATCAGCCTCTAACATTTATGCAATCATACGTTCAATTTCACTCCTTTGGACATAAGGATATCTATAAGGCCTGATGTTTGGAGGAACACTTCCTGGAATCAAATGAATACCATGATCATGATCATGAATAGGTGGGAGTCCTTTGGGAGTTTCAAAAACCTTAGAATGATTGTCCAAGAATTTTTGGAGATATGTATAAATAGATGATTTTGATGTTGGAACTTCTAGTGAGCATAATTTTGCAACTATGCCTCGTTGTTCTTTCTTTAGAAGCTTTGTCATGACATTAGAGATTATTATATTTCCCGGCTTCCCTGCAATACCTCGTAATTTGACTTCCTTTCCTTCTGAAACAAATTTCAAGAAAATTTCTTCAAAATTAAAAGTTATTATCCCCAAATATTGTGACCATTGTACTCCTAGTCCAACATCAACACCTCCCACTGGAATGGAAAGCATTGGAGTATTCAATACATATTCCGCCATGGTTAGCTTGATATTATGACATTTTCCAGATCAATTTATAGTTCCTCAATTTTCAACCATCACTTGACATTCTGGTGCTGGGTATAGGAAACAATTCAATTCCTTGGCTACCTTACAATGAACAAAATTATGGGTACTACCCGAATCAATCAACACTATTATGTTTTTCTTCTTGATATGTCCTTCTATCTTGAGAGTTTGAGGAGTGGTAATTCCTGCCAATGAATTACATGATATGGTCAGACACATTTCTTCCTCTTCTATGGTTTGTTCCTGGTGTATATCCTCTTGTTTTGAATATTACTGTTCATTTTCTTCTTCATCTTCACAATCTATGTAAAATCATTTCTTCTTAGCACACTTATGAACTTTAATGTATTTGTTATCAAAACTGTAGCAAAGCCCTTTTTCTCTTTTTTCCTGCAATTGTTGCAGTGTCAACCTTGTAGGTTGTGGAAGTACAAGAGTAGCAACACTTCCATATTTATATATGTGAGTGGTCGGCTTCATTTCGCTATAATTTTACATTCAATTTCTCTTGCCAACCTGAATGCCTTTTCCAATGAATCAGGTTCCCAAATGCGAACTTCATTTTGGATGTTATCCTTTAAAGTCCCTATGAAGACATCAATCTTGTGTTCCTTTGGAATATCTGTTACCCTTGTATTCATTTTTGGAAGTCCTTAATGTGCTCCACCACTGAACCCTTTTGTTTGAGATTTATCAATTGGATAAAGAAGGTGTTGCTTTTTGTATCCTCATAATGTGCTATCATTTCCTCCATAAAAATTGACCAAGTGACAATTTTTTTACGGGAGAAAAGCCATCGATACCATACAAATGTATTTTGTTCTAAATGTAAAGTTGCAATGTGTACCTTTTGTGTGATTTGCACATTATTGAGATCAAAATATTGCTCCATCTACAGTATCCATGTTACGGGATCCTTTCCATCAAACTTCCTCATATCCATCTTTGTAATATGGTGGTTCTTCCATTGAACATTAGAGTTTATGACATCACGAATAAAATTTATTTTTTTCTCATCATGAGTTTCCTCTATTATCTTTTCTCCATTAGGAAGCATTTCTTTTATCAAGTTTTCCAAACCTTTGATGTCTACTTTTAGATCATTCTTCATGTTTTCCATTTTTTGATCGATCTTAGCTTCCATGTCATACATCTTAGCTTCCATGCCAACTTCCCTACCATCCATCTTAAATTCCAAACCATTCATCTTAGCTTAATGGCCTTTCTTCAAACCATCCATATTAGTTTCTGTGCCATTCTTCAAAACATCCATTTCATTTTTTGTTGCTCTTTGTTGTAGGTGCACTTTCTCTTGTAATTTTGATATCTCATGTTCCATTTCTTCCGCTTCATGAGTCATAGTAGAGCCTTTTGAAGGCTTAATGGGTGTTGAATTATTTTTAGGGGGAATTTTAGAACCCAGTACTAAAATATATGCTCAATATGCCTTTGGAATCACTTCAAACTGATTCTTTACACAAGTCTTATGCAATTCAGAAAAAAAATACACACCTTTTTCTTTCATTTGAGGAGCTCGATATTGAAACTGAATTATCTCTGTGACTTATGATCTTCAATATCTGAAATTTGGCCCTGATGTAGTCCTCTAAATCCTCTTTTTAATGCCACAGGTCTAGCCTAATTTGGATTCTTCAAGGAAAATTTATGTCCAATCTCCCACAATGACCTAATTATGGACTGGCTCAGTAGAGCTAAATTGTACGAATTTCCATGTGTCATTGTTTCCTCCTTTGGCTCTGAATTTTATAGATAGGAAACTATAGTCCATGTACTTATGGCCATGATTTAAATAATTTCAATCCAATTCTTAGAGAGAGTGTTATGAAGGTTTGCCCATGATCACCTCTTTGAGATGAAATTCGAAAGCCTCAAAAAGCCCTAAATTCCACTGATCCTACCTCCAAAAATAATGTGAATCAATCTCTAAAATATTTCCACACCATTACTGAGGATTTCAGCTTCTCTCTGTGAAATTTTCAGCTTTTGAAACCTCGTAGAAGAAAATTTATAGAAACAATTCGGTGATGACCTGTTTAGGTTAAATTCAAGAGCCTACAAAAATCTCTAACTTCCATATCTCATATCTCCAAAAATATTGCGAACCAAGCTCTGAAATTTTATGATGACGTTCCTCAGGATTTCGGCTTGATGTTCTAAAAACTTCAACTTCTAACCCTTCATAGAAACCATGTTATAGTGAAAATTCCACGATGACCTGTTTGGAGCAGCGAAACCCTAGAATCCAAAGCTCTTATACCAAATGTTGTGAAACCACCTCCAAAATAGAAGAAAAGAGAGATCAACGCCTTAGAAATCAGCCACTTCGAGGGGGAAACCTCCAATACATTACATAAATGAATAATTCTTGGATGATACAAATGACCAAAACCTCCTTCTATATATAGGAGTCCATGGGGCCACAATATAATCCTAGCTAACCTAACAATAATAATGTATGGGCACAATAATAACAATATTGGGGTTACAGGGGTACAACAATAACAATAAGGGGGCTACAGTAATAACAATAAGGGACTAAACTAGCAATATAGGGACCTAACACTCACCTATTATGTATATTCTATTATTTTTAAATATTTATGTATACTTGTTTCTGTTTCAAATATTGTGTTTGTGTATCAATGCATTATTACATTTTGGGATATTACAGTGGTATCAGAGCATGACCTTTGGCTCAGCTTGTGGACATTATTACAACATATGAAAAGAAGATAGTAAAGATCTACTATGGAGGGATTACATTTTTCCTCATCTTTCTTTAGAGCTATGAAGGATCTCTCCAAGGAGATCAATGAAAAAATAAGAGAAATTCAAAGAGAAACCTCAAGAAGGTTTCAAAATGAAGAAGGTCCCAACGCTTCCTGTCAGTAGAAGAAGGGATTGGAGAAGAAAAGAGCTTCACATTATTACACTAGATCTAAATTATTTGATGAGAAAGAGGATTGGTCTGAATATGTAGAAGAATTGGGGCATGAGACTCTAAGTAAATATCTATTTGAGTACAATTCACAACCAAGAGCATTGAAGGATAATATCTCTCTCCAACTATTTTTGTAAATCAAAGAAGAGAGGAGATCTAGAAGCAACAATAGAATAAATAGGCATAGATTCTTCTTGCCTACATTTGATGGATCTTCCACAAGCACATTGAGGGCTTGGAGGGAAGATTTGGCTACATTATTTCAGAAATATACTATATTAGAAAGAGAGGTTGTGGAGTTTGTAGCGCTACACCTAGAAGGTGAAGCTAGAGATTGGTGGTTTAGTCACTTTTCACAAATGAAAGTGTCTTCTTATGTAGATTTCATTCTAATACTGAAGAAGAAGTATGGTAGAAAGAAACCAGAGACATATCACATAGTGACATATCATATCATTGAGGAGATAGTGCATGAATATCCCAAGGAATATGTCCTCATTATCACTCATGAGGAGGAGCCTCTACCACCACCATCAACTGCAACAGTACTTGCATTAGGAGGAAGAGCACTTGCATATTTGCAAGATGGTCTTGATTTCTTGATATTTGGAGCCCCATGCATGATTATTGAGACACATGATGAGGAGGAGATAGATACTAGCACTAGTACAGTTGTAGAGATGTAGCCAACATCATTACCAATAGTTAGCGAGACTATTGCACCAGTTGGAGGAACTCTTGTAGACGTGCAAGAGTTTTCTGATGTTTAGCTTATCCAAGGTTTGCACATACTTTCATCTCATGTTATTTCTATATCTCATATTGAGATATGTGAGACCATGCCATCGAGACAAGTGCATAACCAAGGATTCAAGCGCCTTGCTGATTTGGAGAAGAAAATTATCACTGCATAAAGGACCCTTGACTTGATCAAGGAGATGTATTGCTATCCCAATTTGTCATGGTTGAGATACATGCAACACCAGGGTGGAATTGCAGAAGATGGAAGGAGCACAGTCCTATTTAGTACTATTCCAAACTATGATTTTATCATTGTATAGACAACACATGTATCTCCATGCAGATCTACAGTGCTATCACTTTGCAGTAGTGATGAAAGGAGGACCAATTCATTGATGGAGCATTCCAATGACAGCTTCAGTCAGGAAACATTGGAGAATTATATGATAGGGGGTAGACATATTGTGATGGTGATAATTTCCCATTATCAAGATGAAGTTTATTTGATCATAATATCACAACTCAAAGAAGATATTTTTCCTACAACATGTATGGAGCCTTATGGGTTCCAATGGGCTTTTGATGAGAGGATCTTATGGGGAGACCTAAATGGAGGTGCGCTTAAACATCTCATGGAGTGAAAAAATATTTAGTTGGAGGATTTTGGTATTATATAACGGGAGGATACCAAGTTTGATCTTGGCATGATTCATCATCCACATTAGGATGAATGGATTCAGATGAAGAGCAGGAGGTTTACTACCTTCCTTCCTATCTATGATATTGGGCAGCAAGAAGCATGGTTACGCTGGTCACTTTTAGGTGAATATGGATACTACACAACATATCACATTTCCAGGATCCATTCCATGTATATAAGTGATGACATGGAACAGCAACAGGCATGGCTACATTGGTTATTAATGAGAGAGTTTGGACATCACATGATATATCTTATGTCCTTGTATTTTCTTCTGTTTGGGATATGTCTCATGTATTTACATATATTTCTAATTTGGATATATCTCATGTTCATGTATTTATTTGGGCTTGGGAAAAAGAATAACTCTCACATGACGTGGCATAAGAGAGCTTATTTGTATTGTTCTGACGAGATATTCCACATGTCCATTAGTATGTTGTTGCTCCATGAATTGCATCATGATGATGTAAGGAGGTAGCAAGAAACCTTGTTTCTTTGGTTACTATTAGGAGATTATGGAATGATTTTACCCCATACATTACATGACATTGATGGAGGATGGAAACATGAGGCCTTACAATGTTGGCTTCTATTGGGGGATTATGGTCATTGTTCATGGTATGATGATGATATTATGGGGCATCAAGATGCCTTACTACAATGGTTTCTCTTCAAAAAATATGGCCACTAAATTTGGTACAATGATGACATGGTGTGGCATCAAGAGGCATTTTTGTGGTGGCTTCTGTTGAGAGATTATGGCTCTCATGTTTACATTGATGTAGATTCCACATGGCAGTAAGAAGCATTGTTGCGTTGGATTATTTCGAGAGAGTTTAGCTCTCATACTTGTTTTCATGATGATCTAACATGGCAGCAAGAGGCTTTTCTACGTCGGTTGTTATTGGGATATTATGGTTTGACATTGTTCGTGTTCATCCATATGTCTCTACTTATTATTTTTCACTATGTTGATGTTATGTTTGATTCCTACATGGCCAATAGGGCTAATGATAAGAGCATTGAAAGATGCAATCTAATCTATGTATCATGGGTTGGAGAGATATTTCATGAGTTTGGACATTCCACTTTGGGAAGAGACCACATAATTTTATGTATCTCATGTGTATAGGATATAATTAGTGATCGTATGGTTGCCACTTAGAGATTCATTGATGAGGATGGGTATCTAAATTTTCAGTTGGAGGCCATTCTAGACATTCTAGAGAGGCAACTTTGGAGTTGGACACGCATGACACATTTTGACTAATGGGAAGCCCTTCAATATGAGGATGTCATTTGCAGGGAGGATGTTTACTATAGCATCCACTTTTGCAGTTTCTTGAGGACGAACAACATTTTACCGGGGAGGACTCTAATATTCCCAATTTTCCACAAGATAATTGGAATATTAGAGTTCTTAGTTTTCATAATTAATTAATTAAATAAGAGGGTGGAGGGACCCATAAACCCCAAGAATAAATAAAATCCACTTTTGATATGTGAATGTGGATATTTCAGATGTAGATCTACATTATGGAGTAGTGGAGCAACTTCTTAATATGAAAGGAGTGGAGATCATGTCTCATTAATGAGATAGATCATGGAGGTTGAAGAATTCAAGTAAGATCATGATTCTTAAATGTAAAATCATGAGGATCTTGGAAAATTTTAACTGAGATCATAGTGAATTAAAATTAATACATAAAGCACTTATGATGAGATGATGGAGGAAGTGGTGCATTAATGCACAAATGATGGAGAGGGTGATCATTACATGCACACATGATGGAGATTATGGAGAGACAACGTAGTCAACATGGAGACTTATGTCCACATGTACATCAAAATTATGAGGTGGGTCAAGGCATGGGAAGGCTCAAAATCTATATAAGGAAGATGAGGTCACAATATAAGGTAAGCTTTCTAATATTGATTTTTGATCTATTTAGATCCAGATTTTTTATTTGACATTTCTATGCATGCTCATGTTGTTCAGATAAGTCTGGAGTGTTGTTTAGCACAAGGTGTTTATGAGCGGAAATCCCACCCTTACCCATGGGGAACTTCAAGTGCCTACTCTGGGAAGGTTATTCTAAGTTTTAATTCATCATCAGACATTGGTGCCATATTTTTCCTACTTTATGCAACCCTATCATCTTCAGAAATAATGCATTTATGCATCAAGGTCTGAGAGTAGGAGGTAGTCCTTAAGTATTTTAAGCTGAGGAACCGGGGAAGGATTCATCCTATCACCTTGAGCTTCAATATTTAAACTTAGAATTTCAGGGGATCATATCGACAAATGGAAAATTTTATGGGCTAATATTCACAGGTGGGCTAATTTTCCATGATTTTTCCAAAAAGAAGATTCGCCAATTTCCATTTTTTATAAAAATGATTCGCCCAAATTTTACAATGTAAAATTATTTTATGTTAAAAATCGCCAACATTATATAGAGAGTATATGTAAAATCATTATAAATTTCAATAATTTTACAAATACATCAATACACATTTTATAGTTTGCATATTAGGTACTACTGAGATTCGCCATTTTTTTAAACTTCAAAATAATTTTCCATTCTTAAAATTTTCCCTGATCCTACATCAGGCCATTCATCATATATGTCCAAAAAGAAGTAGTTCCATCTGGAATTACGCAATCTAGTCTTGCAGATCAAAGGGACAAGCGAAGTTTCTAAAATTTTAGCTAGGAATCCTGTGAGGGATCATCCTGTCAGTTTGGGATCACTTTTTGCACCAGCCTTGAGCTTATTTTCTACATTTTTCACTAGGCTTGAGTCTCTCCCTCGTGTAGAGTGTAATTTTTCTAGCAGCTTCATATTTAGTTGCTACATTTTGAGGAGGAAGAAGGAGAGAGAATATCTCAAGCTTCTAGCTTAGAGATCTGAAGGGGGGATCAGCCCTCGAAGCATATATTTGATTTATACTTTAGTTCAACCATCTTACATTTAGATCTAGTGTAATATCCCCAAATGGGAACAAGCAGCAATATTCAACAACACTGCTCATAAATAACGCAGTTCAGCAAAGTAAGAGCAGGACGCCAATATGGAGGCTCAAAAATAACATTTAGATCAGCAAATCAGATTTCCAATGAGGCCCATAAAATTTTTAATAGGACTCATAAGACTAAAATATAAGAAATCCCTCAAATAGAGGTGCTGCAATCACATATATTCACTGCAAAAGGCTTAAAAACGTTATTTTATTGTGCTGCAACAACCGTTGATTACAACTTAGATCTAGAGAAAATAATGCATGATCAGTCAGATCTATGACATATCCATACACTATAGAGTCCCTGCTTTTACATACCCCTTGCGTTTTTCAGCAATACATGAATCACATGGAGTAGATCTGAGATCTAAAGTTGCAGATCTGCAGAAATATTCATAAATTTTGTAGTAAATGCATGAGAATCTAGATCAGATATGAATATAACATGGATTAGATCTGAAATCCATGGATCACCATAGTGAATGGAAAATTCCCAACACTAGAGATCTCTCCTCCAAACTTATGCCAAAAGCGCTCACAAAAGCACCTATAGAAAAACACAGTTCTGGAATATGGACTGCACTGTAGGGTTCAAGATTAGTTTGGCCTGATGCCAAGATGTGTATCTAAAGCTCCAATGATCCAATACACTCTTGGAAATGGGATAGAAGGCTTTCCCACTGAAAATAGCGTATAATGGCCATATTTAGGATTCATTTCCATTTGCCTAGCCATATTGTAGTTGGAAGATGAAGCTTGGCCAATTTCCTGATAGTGGACAAGATATGCAAGACTCTTCCAAGAGGCCTCTGAAGGAAAGAGGTGGGATTCTCGATCAGGAACACCCAGTTCTAAACAACAATATTATCTGCTAAACAACCAAGAGAATGATATATGTCTAAAAAGACAATATATTCAGAAAATGTAATCACATAAACAACCTTCTCATGCTATCCTCCTCTTCCTTTTATAAGATATAGATCTTGCAAAACCCTAAACCATCTCAATGATTTAGCTTCTTTCACATGTGCCACCTCCAACTAAGAATGTGTTATGCATTAACGGGGTTCATCCCTTCTATACAGTGTTGTTGATATGGTCATGGTCGACCTAGTCAAATGCCTCAATCCCTTTCACACATAAGGGTGTTTTATTAAAATAGCCCAGATTTATCTTTCTTCACACGTGGCATTGATTTATCCACTATATTAGGAGTATTTATTGTCCTCCTTTATACATTTATTCATGCAACAGGAAAATGAAACAAAGTTGTATATTCCCATTAGCTTGGGCTAATTGGGAATATTATAGTCATCCCCTCCAAAATGTTTCTTGTCCCCAAGCATCTGATAAGGTGAGTGCTACAACACTTCTCCTCCTCCATTGGTGACATCATCATGAGTTAAGCTTTATAAGTTCTCACCAATCCAACCCTCCATGAATTTTTCCTCCAAAGTCATTATGAGATGTGCATAGTCCATCCCACAAGGAGTCAAGAACTCAAATGAAATAAACACGGCTGAACCAATACTCTCCCCGAAACATGTATCATAAGGTACATAGAGAGTCTCCATCCCATGTGATACATACAATATTCTCATCCTCCCTCCATACATGCCCATAAGAAGTACAACTATATCATCAAGGTATGGGAACAAAACTACATATATACAAACAGAAATTTTGGCATGAGGAGGTGGGTCATAGTCCCACATATGATACCAGTGTAGTGCATCTCCTGCCCGCATCAGATCAAGGTATGGTAAGTGGTTTCCCCACCACTTAATTTCTGCACATGTCATCTCACCATAGCTGAAAGTGTGAGATATGGTTGGTGCCTTTGGAAAGCACCCATCATGAAAGAAAATCTCCCTTTGCACATAAAGGGAGTGGCCAAATTCAGAAATTTTAGTGGTCCAATGTTTGCCATGAGATTTACATGATACATTACTCCTCCTTGGAGTCATGGTCTGCATAAACATGGTGAAAGAATATGCAATATCAAAAAATGAAACTTGCTTTACATGATCATATTCTTCACCAATAATGTCTCTCATACACATGGAGTTGGCATGGATATTTTTCCCCTTTAAAAAGAAGGAAGAGATGGCTGAAATAACTCTTGCATAGAGTCATATGGCTACCCCAACTCCACATAGTTCATGCATTCTTTAAAATTTTGATGTAGTTCTTCTTTCAAGCCTTCCCAATCAAAGCTTCTCATGATGATGTTGTAGATCTGCATGGAGAACATATGGATGAAACAAAAATCTTTGTATGCTCTTTGTAGTAACTTCTTCTTGAGCTTAGAAGATCTAGACAAGAAGATCCTACCATGATGATAGATGACCCCTCCTTGAACTAAGTAGCCCTCTTCATGCAGTTGGTCATCAAGTATCATACAAGTGTGAAGATATTTGGAATAATCCACTAGCAGTTGGGATTTCCAATACAGGTCGACATTGCTCAATAATGATGGCGCTGATGATGCATCAACATAAATGTCTATCATGTTGCTTATCTCCTCCTTGAAATATCCTATGCCAAAGGTGTGTGTTGGAAGGTTGTTCCTTCCATTCTTCTCCTCCCACAGCGCAGATCTAGAATTGAGAGTGGGTGATGATGATAAGGGAGAAATATTTCCCTCCTTCTTGAGCTGACCCAAGTCTCCTAGCGCTGTAGCTTTTTCTTAAAGTTCTCCAATCCCTCTTGGATCTAATTTTGGAGCAGAAAATTGTGAGGTCTTCCCCACAAAATATGAATCAGGTGGCCTCCCAGGTGGTTTTCCATTAGATAAGAGTGTCCCATGCAGAAATCTCATGAACATAATAGATGGGACTGTGAGTTGCTTTCTTCCACTGCACAAATACATCTCTGTTTTCCATGTGGAAGTGTTATGTGA
This sequence comes from Pinus albicaulis, assembly GCA_034641835.2. Lineage (NCBI taxonomy): Eukaryota > Viridiplantae > Streptophyta > Pinopsida > Pinales > Pinaceae > Pinus > Pinus albicaulis. The sequence goes on from CM076577.1 coordinate 376,961,305, forward strand.
GGGGTAAGTATGCATGCCTTTGATCATGTGAGGTTCATCACTCTTCTTTTCCACCCATTCCATTTGCAAAGCTTCCCAATCCGTGGTGACTTTCCCCAATGTAATCAATCATTGAACACCCAAGATAATATTGGTGTCTAGTATGTCAACTACAAAGAAGTGATCCACCAAGGTGTAGGATCCCATGGTGACTGAAAATGATGGAACATAATGCATGCATTTCATTGTTCTATCTCTTGCGAAAAAAAATAGAGAATCCCTCAAAAGTATCAGTGGGTATTTCCCTCCTTTGAACAAGATGGGCATCAATGAAATTATGGGTAGCCCCACTGTCAATCAATACAGAAACCCTCTTATTGATGATTTAAAATTTAACTCTTAAGGTCAAGTAATTAGGCACTCCTCTCAAAGATGCAAGAGTTCCTCCAATAGGAGCAAATGCTCCATTTCCATCTCTTGATGGTGTTGGATCTCTTTCAACATTGTCAGTTATATGACCCCTTCTTGGTTCATCTTCTTCAGCTTCTTCAAGATCTGAAAATGCCTCTATGTAATGTGCTTTACCAACAAAACATCTATGTCCAGGTATCCATGGCTCTTGGCAAGTGAAGAATAGCTTCTTTCTCCTTAGATCTTGCCAGAATTCATCATCAAGAGGCTTCTTGTATGAGCTCTCCTTTAAAGGAGCAATTTTTTCTTCCTTTCCTTTAGAAGGGAACAAGGGCTTGTGCTAAAAATTTTCCTTTGCTTTTGGCAACGCATATTGAAGGTCTCTAACCCTCCTAATGGCATCATGCAGGGTAGTGGGCTTGGTAGATTTTACCAACCCATGAAGAGGTTCATCTAGACCATCGATGAACATGTACACCCTTCTTGCTGCAGACAAATCAGAAACCATAACAGATCATCTCAAAAATTCAAAAGACTTTGTATTACCTGATTGCTTCAACTTTGCAAGGCTCATGAAAGGTGCCTCTAGATATTTTCTGTCAAACCTTTCCACTAGTCTTCTAGTGAACTCAGAATAAGTAGTCACATTGGCATGGCCAAATGTGGACAAGCCATGGAACCACCAGTTGTGTGCTTCACCTTCAAAGCGCAGTGTTGCAATATTGATAGCTTCCATCTCAAGGACCTTGTTCAACTGAAAGTAGATGTCATGTTTTTCTACCCATGCTTTGGCAGGACAAGTGGATGACCCATCAAACTTAGGTAAAAATAATTTTCCCATAGAGTGATGTCGATCATGATTATCAGTGAATCCATAATCTCTATGTTGATTCCTTGGTCTTCCTTTGTCTTTGAGGTGACAAAACTCTTAAAAACTCAAGTGATCCTTGAAACTCTGATTCTGAGACTCATATTCTTCAAAATATTCTTCAAGGGATGCTTGCTCTTGAGGCCATTCATTTTCGATAGCCCAAAAGTTGGCATGGTAGAGCATTCTGGAACTTGTGGCTGATCCACTGGTTGATCATTCCAGTGATGAGACATGCCAAAGCTTTCTCCAAGATGAACCCTATTAGGAGATTCCCTGATTTTGTCCATTCTCATTACTTTTATCTCTCTAGAAATATCTTGCATGGATTTTAATTTTTTTTTTCCAAACTCCTTCCCATCTTCATCAATTCCAGATTTAGGGGCTTTACCCTTGTGTTTATCATCATTTGTGTAATCAAATTTCTTCTGTCTTGTTTTTACATACCTCTTCTCTCTTTCAATAAGAGGCTCATCTTCTTCTGAAGACATATTGGCTTCTTAAGAAATCACAAGTTGTGCCAAGATTATTTCTCTGATACCACTGTAATATCCCCAAATGGGAACATGCAACAATATTCAACAACACTTCTCAGAAATAACGCAGTTCAACAAAGTAAGAGCAGGAGGCCAATATGGAGGCTCAAAAATAACATTTAGATCAGAAAATAAAATTTACAATGAGGCCCATACAATGTATAACATGACATAGAAGACGAAAATAGAAGAAATCTCTCAAAAAGAGGTGTTGCAATAACATATATTCATTGTAAAAGGCTTGAAAACGTTATTTTTATTGTGTTGCAGAAGCTGTTGATTAAAACATAGATCTAGAGAAAAATAATGTAGGATAAGTGAGATCTATAACAGATCCATACACTATAGAGACTCTGCTTTACATACCCCTTGGGGTTTTCAGCAATACATGAAGCACATGGAGTGGATCTGAGATCTAAAGCTACAGATCTGTAGAAATCTTTAGAAATTCTGCAGTAAATATAGGGGAATCCAGACCAAATTTGAAAATAACATGGATTAGATCTGAAATCCGTGGATCACCATAGTGAAGGGAAGATTCCCAACACTATAGATATCTCCTCCAAAGTTATGCCAAAAGCCCTAACAATAGTACTATAGAAAAACAAAGTTATGGAAGATGGACTGCGTTGTAGGGCTCAAGATCAGTTTGTCCTGATGTCAAGATGTGGATCTGAAGCTCCAATGATCCAATACACTCTTGCCATTAGGATAGAAGGCTTTCCCACTGAAAAAAGGCACTAGAATGGCCTAAATCTGAGTATATCTAGCCTCCACTTGTTGCAGCTTACAAGGAAAACCAAACCCTCAACAGGATCTGCGTTGTAGTTGGAAGATGAAGCTTGTCCAATTGCTTGATAGTGGACAAGGTATGCAAGACTCTTCCAAGAGGCCTCTCAAGCAAAGAGGTGGGATTCCCGATCAGGAACACCCAGTGCTAAACAACACTATTCTCTTATAAACAACCAAGAAAATGATATATGTCTAAACAGACAATATATTCAAAAAATGTAATCACATCAACAACCTTCCCATGCTATCCCCCTCTTCCTTTTATAGGATAGAGATCTTGCAAAACTCTAAACCATCTCAATGATTTAGCTTCTTTCACATGTGCCACCTCCAACTAAGACTGTGTTGTGCATTAATGGGGTTCATCCCTTCTAGACAACGTTGTTGATCTGGTCATGGTTGACCAAGTCAAATGTCTCAATCCCTTTCACACATAAGGGTGTTTTATTAAAATAGCCCAAATTTATCTTTGTTCACATGTGGCATTGATTTATTCATTATATTAGGAGTATTTATTATCCTCATTTATACATTTATTCATGCAATAGGAAAATGAAACAAAATTGTATATTCCCATTAGCTTGGGCTAATTGGGAATATTACATCTAGCGTCGGATCTGCGTAACCTAATAATCAAGGGATCAAGCCTTAAGAGGGAAAATTTCCAATCGCATAGATCTGGAATTTCCTTTCTTGGTTATCCTGGGTTTCCATCATAGTGCCCAAATCTAGAATCTTGGCATCATCAAAGCTCCAAATTTCCATATATTTTCATTTTCCTTTTCAACCATCAGTCATATGTACATCATCTACTGAAGGGACAATGCAATATTTCATCTAGAAACTCTCCAATTACATAGCGCTTGCTTTGGCATGTTTTTAGGGTCATTATAGTCTATGTATTTGGTTTGAGTTCATCTATTTTGAGCATAGTTGTAATCTGAAATCCATCTCCAATAATAATAAAGGCTCACCGATTCAGTATATTCTATGATTGTTAAAACTTTATGTACGCTTGTTGCAGTTTTAAATATTGTGTTTGTGTATCAATGCATTATTCCATTTTGGGAAATTACAATGAGTATTAAAACCTCAATGTATTTTTTATTTTTTTGCAGGTTTACTTCTTAGGAGTTGTTGGGTCAATTTACTAAGTAAACTAACACAAGCATTTAATTATCAATTCGTGCTAGTAGGACATAGAAGCATCTCCAAGATATATGGGTTTCAGCTATGATCAAGTTAGAAGATGATTTATTAATAATTAAGGAAATGCATATTAAAACTATAAATCTAAACTAAATCATTTCTAAATTCAATTATGTAATTAGAAGTAGAAGAATCTCCTAACTTAAGAGACTTGTTTGTCCTTCTCTTACAAAATTACTTCATGAATTAGAAACCAAAACCACTAATTGAGCAACAAATCAAGATGCATGAAACAATAAATAAAGAGGCTCTTAACTAAATAGATCCTAGTTGTCCTTCATTATAGATTCATTCATGAATAATACTATTTTTAGAAAACAGGAATTCTGAAAAGCATTAAAAAGTAGGAAAAGATGAATTCTAGCTCTAGATCTTAATTAGATAGAAAGAATTTTTAACTTAAATATTGGATTGTCCTTTCATATTCAAAATAAGAATGAAAATTATATTCATCAGCACTCATAAAACATCATAATATATCTAATTAAAAAAATAATCATAAAACAAACTAGTTCAAAAATTGCAACTAAAAATAACTAGAAAGTGCACTTAGCTCGGTGTGGGGGCCTCCACCCTTGCCTCACACAGTGAGAGTAATTTCAGCTACCAAAACTCAATCAATAATTCAACATATAGAACAACAGAAAATAATATAGAACTGGTTCTTCAATTAACTCTCCAAATTTCAGAAATATCAAAGTGAAATTATACAATTTCTACATATGAATGCCTTCAAAATCTTATGTTTAAATAGATAAAATATGGAAAAAGCTCATCTAAAATGTCTCCTATATCCATGGCTATCCTTATAATATCCAATCAGGTCGATTTCATCCATCAAATCCATAAAAATATGGAAAATCCCATAAAATAAGAAATTTGACCTAGTTCCTAGGGATCTTCCATAAAAGAAAGTCTTGTTTGACCGCCTTTGACCAGTCTTGTTAAAGCTTGGTTTTACTGAACCAAGAGGTGTAAATTTAATATTAGTTTCCAATATTTCTAGAAATTTATCCAGATCGATCCCAAGGGTCCTGAAAATATGCAAACCATGAGGCCATTAGGGGAATTTCTAATCTGGTCCATAAATGCACTTAAAATTCAATTTTTATAAAAGCTTTCAATAATTGAAAAACTTAATTTAAATACTTATATATGAATTTATTGGGAAAAATATACTGATTATGATGGTGAATGGATGGATAGCATGGTAAGAAAGTGTATTTTCTTAAACAAAATTAGATAAAAAACAAGGGCCGACATCTCCCCCTTGTTGATGTACAAGCATCTCCTCATGCTTGCCTCTGTCTCCTTCACATTCTGCTTCTTTATGATGGCTGCCCTACTGATGTACCTATGACTCTGGCTCCTAATGCTGAAGCTTATTGATGAGCTCCATGTAAAAGGATGTCAAGATCCTCATGTCTTTTTCTCTCTTCTTTGTACATGTGATCTAGACTTTTGAATACTTTTGAATGAGATAAAGGAAAAATATTCTAAGTTTGGCTTTGAAAATACCCTCTTTGGAAGATACTTTGTCAAAAATCCTTTTAGAACTAAGTTCTCGACACCTTCAGGATTATTTTTAACCTTTTGTGCCTTTGATTAACACTATACTTTCAAATCAAATCTTGCTCTGCTTTTAGAGATCCTCAAATTTTGAAATGTACAATTCTCTATGTTTCTTTAAAAATCAATTTTGAAGATACTTCTCTCTGTCCTTCAAAGTAAAAATTGATTTTTTTTTTCTTTTAATTGTACTCTTCTCTATCCCTCAAAATCAAAATTGACATTATATTTTATATTTTTTTTAACTCTTCTCTGTCCCTCAAAATCATTTTTTGAAAATGAATCTTTGTTCTTCAAAAATAGATTTTGGAAAAATAATTAATGTCTAAAGAAATCGAATTTGGAAATACCTTGTATGCAATAGAACCATTCATTTACTTCCTTTGAGAAATATATTTTGGAGATATGAATTAAAATAACCCACAGGTCGATTTTAGCTTTGTTCAACTGTATAATCCTCCTCAAAGTCCAAATTAGAAAAATAATAATCAACCTTCTTTTCCTTCTTTAGAAATCAAAACTCGAATTGTGGAAATAAAAAAAAATTCTCTTACAGGTCTTCGAAGAAATCGATTTTTTTTACCAATAATCCATCTCTTTCTCTTTGCCATACACACTCCATCTCCTGCAATGAAATTGATTTTTATTTACCTTTAAATCTTCAATTTCTATGGTTGCTGAGCGACAACAAAATCAATTAAACCCTCTCTCTCTGTCTCGAGCAATTAATTGCTCAAAATTGATTGTGTAGAAAAAATTTAAAAAATCATGACGCAATGTCTTTGAATTCACACAACCTTGCTCTCTCTTATGGAAAAACATTTTGACTATGTTTTTACTGACTTTTAAACCAAAAATCCACCACAAATATTTTCTCTTGGTTCAAATTTTCTCACTGTGTATGTAAATGGAATGAATTTGTTACACAAACCATTCAAAAATACAACAAATGAAGCCATTGTTTGTTATAAATCAAACACTCCAATCTCTGTTTGTATTCAAATAAAAATTGAAGACTTTATATGCAGCCACACATGAAGAAATTTCTGAGTTTACCTGCTCTGTCAGTTATCTTTGTGATTTCTCTTAGTTTGACTTGAGTTCCTGTGTTTCAAGCAATGCCATCTTAATAAAAAATCTCCATTCATATCTCAAATATTCACTCATTAAATCAACGAAGGATTCATGCTGAATGGTGGAAGAGTGTTTGTGAATGGTGCCAATGACATCATATGGTAATGAAAAGTTCAAAACTGTGGTAGTAGGACTTCATTTATAACTCATATTTCATAGAACAATCCCCGGATTTTCTCATATGAATAACCGTTGTTTTTAACAAGAAAAATATGGGTTTGCTCTTATCTTGTGCTTCACGGGATTTGTGCACCTTGACAGCTTGCTTGATTGACATAACTGTCGGATTTCTTAGCTCAAAATCTCAGTCAAATATCCTTATCTCTCCGTCCTTCTTATTTCTATATCTTCTGCGCACTTTGTTGTGTTTAATTTCCTCTATTGCTTCAAAGCTCTTCCTCATATTCCTTTGTCAATTCATCCTTCAGAGGGTTTCTTGAATGCGTTATTTGATTACACGACATTCCTATCTCTCATTGAGCCTGCAAAGGGCTATGATGGTGAAGAACACACAGTTTTTCAGTGATCTAATATTTGATAGTGGCGGAGGTTATCTCTTACTAGTTCACACAACATTTGCAATACTACATTTCCGAATTTGTTTGACCGTTCGTCAACTGCTTGACTGATGCCTCCATGGCTTACCTTTTCTGACTGACTTGCTGTGTTGGCTCCACGTTGTACTCTCCCACTATTCATGTTCTCATCTATCATTTATTACATAGTCCATCTTACGTTTTGTTCTCATGGAATATGTTGATAACAATTTTAGCATTCATCTCTCCATCAAAATGCATTCTGGAAATTCAAACATGCACCATTCCTCATCATATTTCCGTTAACCATTTTCCACATGTATTATCACTCTTCATAATTCTGTTCATCCCACTGCACATGCATCATTACCATGCATTCATTTCATCGCATCATTTTAACACTTAGGTTAGTTCATTTTATTTTCATTTTGTTTGTATCATAATTGCATCTCCGCCCATTACCTTAGCTTGTACTCATATATATGATTGCACTCTCAATACTATAGTCTTCATCTTTGTTTTGTTTTGAGATTTGTATATTGTGTTATCATATGATTCAAACTTAGGTTTTGACCTTTATTTTTTATTTTTTTTAAATGACCAATGAAATGGTCATATTTTAAAATTAAATATTTACAACGAAACTAACCTTTTTCTTTCTTCTTGTAGGTCTAACAAGGGTTCAAAAATTGAGCCTTTTGTTTATGATCTTCATGTTTATGAAAAGTAGGGTTAATGTGGCATGGGTAAGGATTATGGTTTATGGAATATTTATTAAATGGTTTGGATAGTGGATATAAATAGGTATAGGAATGTAATGAGTAGGATATGAAGGTAGTGAAATGTAGGTAGAATATGCATAACCTGTACTAAATTAGCTTTAGCAATTCTATAATATTTTTTTTTTAAATTGAAATTTTAAGAGCAAAATTTTACTCACTGTACTTGTATTCTCACAAATCGTTTGATTTCCATGATGTCTGTTGGTCATTTGATGGTCAAACTTTTCTTTTTTTATAACGATGGCTCTTCTAGAATATGTAGAAATGTATATACTTATTTATTCTTTGCATTTGATTATTGATTCGGAATGATGTTGTTCAAGTCCCTTCTGTAGGTTTAATTTTGACATTTCAGGTCCCCTCTTTCATGTTCTTTATTCTTGAATATTGATTTAGTTCAACTCCCTTCTGACATTTTTTATTTATTTCAGGTCCCTTCTAGCATAATTTTCAACAATCCATGAAGTTTCTTCTATCATATGATACATGTCCCTTCTAGATAATATTCTCAATGACATCTCAGGTCCCTTATTCATATGTCCAACGATGTATCAGGCCCCTTCTGATCAATAATTTCAATGATATGTCAAGTTCCTTCTGCATAGTATGTTCAATGTTGTATCAGGTCCCTTTTTACTTGGAATTTGTTTTTTCGACAACCGGTTTTCCTAGGTTCTCTACCAGCATGTTGATTACCTCCGTGGTCCCCTCTGCTGATGACATCTCATTTCCATTTCAATTTCGTCTCCATTTGTGGATGTTTAGAAGTGTCTTCGAATCTTTTTTTTATGTAGACCGCCTCCATTTGCACTCAAATTCCATTTCCCCATGCGATTCAAACTCCCTTATGGTGTCTTCAACACCTACAACACTTCTAGAAGCATCCCAACACTCCAAATTTTCTTTCACTAATAATAACCAACATACATGAAATCTATCTACTTCCTACAAGAAAAATGTTGTTGCTTTGATATATTATGCATTTTCCAAAACATTCCTTGGAACTGCAAGCATCTAAAGAATGATAGTTTAAATGATGTGAAATGAAATTGATGCAGTGTTTTCCTTTGACCATGTTTGGCCTCCCTCAACCCATTCCGCAACTCTCCAAATCTGAAAATCTTCACAGGACTGACTTCTTCCATGTTTGTTATCACGAAAAAAATTGTCATAAGTTGTAATAATACTGGTTTCACATATTTTGAGAAATATCCAACCATTGAACATGTAGAAAATGGAGTGAATCGAATTGATCAAATTATTTCATTGTGTAAACATGGTAGATTGCAGGAGGCTATGAAAAATTTTAAAGGCATGGAGTGTGGGGTAAAACCTTATACATATTCTTTGTTGCTGCATGAATGCACCAATTTAAAAGCACTCATAGAAGGCAAGATGATCAATACTCACATGGAAAAAATGTGATTTGAAATCGATGTATTTATGGGAAAAACTCTTATCAAATTATATTCAAAATACCGGTAGTCTAACCATATTGCTTTTTTTCTCTGAAATTTAAGGAAATTTTGGGAAGATTTTAATAAAATTTGGCAATATTTTTTTTTAAATCTAGGTTTTCTGGGTATTTGATGATAGTGAATCTATTTCCACAATCAAAAACATGATTCAAAGAGTACCACTACTAAAATTTTGAAAATATTTTTCCTGGATTCCAACAACATTTGACGGTCGGGATAATTCCTCTGCCTAAGTAGAATTGTCCTTCAAAATGTGTAGATTTTAAAGGATCCACAACAAGTGTTTGACAAAATGTCTGAACGAAACAAAGTTTCATGGAATGTCTTAATTATTGGGTATATGTAGTAGAAGGGGTATGAGAAAGAGGTATTTTTTGGGTATATGTAGTAGCAAGGGTATGAGAAAGAGGTAATGGAGCTCTTTGGTTGAATGGCGTCCACGTTTATCAGAGTTTTCGTGGTATGTTCTAGACTAGCAGATATTGAACTAGTGAAGCATATTCAACGAAAATTTCGAGTGTACTTGGTCTGCTGGTTTTAAATAATAAAAGAATCCTACCTCCACCCACTCCTCATTCACCTCCTTGAACAATTCAACAATGGTATTACTCTACAAAAAATATTACAAACACAAGAACAAGGATTCATAGCCTTCATCTCGTCCTTGATCTGATAAATCAATTAGGAAGGTGCATTTCCCCTCCTCCTCCTCCTCTCCCCACCGCTTCAATTATTTATAGAATATCAAAGCAGCATAGGAAGGGGCATGCCACCAAATCCCACCCCATTTCTCCTCTTGATCCTCCAACTTCCATTCTTGATACAACCTCAAAAATGCCATAGCAATGGAATATCTGAAAGAAATGGTTTGTTAAAACATAAATGAGATGAAACATCTGAAATCAATGATTCATCGAATTCCAGTAGGGAAAACATGGCTACATATAACAAAGCCATGGGTATGAGAAAATCATTTTTGGTCCCTCTTCCATCTCCCCATCTGCAACCTCCACTTCCCATGTTCAATTACTAGTGGACTCTGTCTCACACAAAAATTTAGAAGAAGAAAAGTTCCCCTGTAGAATCAGTTGAATCTAAGTCCGAGTCTGATCCTGAGCAGGGCTAGGGGTTTTGAAATTTTTTTCGAAAATAATTTTTCCCTAGATAAAGGCTTAGCACAATTTTGTCCAAGCCCAAACCTAGATGAGGTAAAGAGGCAAACAAATGCATTTATTGCTAAATTTTATCAACAAATTAGGCTCCAAAAGTTGAATTATTTCAATAAAATGATTAAGGGAGGGCGTACGTCAAGATATTGGAGTAGTTATGGTGGCTGAATCAGCAACATTGCCATCATTTTTTTCATGAATTATCAAGTTTTGTTCCAAATTTTTTAAATACATCATGCTCTACCCTCAATTATTTTTATGAGAAAAATTCTACGGTGCAAGTGCAATCTATTATACAAGTGCCAAAATTAAAGAAATGGGTTTGCTTGAATCACACAACCAATGGAGTTTAAATTAGGCACACACCAAATTCAAGATTGAATCACGCAGAGAAATGTAGTTTGAGTGAGGATAAAATACGTGGAGTTGGCATGCATTAATGGAGAACAATGGCGGAGGGATACAGAGACAAAATGGAAATGGAAACAGTTGTCAGCGGAAGGTGTGAACATGGCGAAGGATTAAAAAAAAGGTAGCTAGAAAATCCAATTCGTAGCATTGGTAGACTACACCTATATATATATTATTCAAAAAAAAATTATATAAGTATGAAAACCAATCAATGATTAGCATCCTCATACATAAATTACAAAGCGAAAATCAGTGCTCATTTTTTACATCTTATATTTTCTCCCATTCTGAAAATCCTAAATTATTTTATTCCCTTTCTTTTTCAGAAGCAATAAAAGATTAGCTATGGAATTGCTACATTTTTGCATCTCTCAGAATAATATGCAACTATCTTCACATTCTGCAACTCTGATATATTTTTGCAGCCTATTGAAGTAGGACATACTGAATATAAGCTATTGAATACTCCATTGAAGATCATTCTGAAAAGACACCTGAGGAATCAAGACAGAAAGAAGAACAATAAAGGTTAATTCCAAGGTATGTTACAAAATTTGTTTAAAAAATAAGGTTCAAAAACATTAATGGATATAAATTAGATGACCATATGTTGCCACATCAAATTGACATAATTGGAGTTGATTGTACTCAGTTTGCACCACAAATCTATAATTCGCCATTCCATCCATATCATATCCCCTAAATGATCAAGACCTATTTCATTCATTAATGATTAACGATCATATCTCATACTATAACCCACTTACTCACATTCCTAAACCCTCACCAGATTACCTATTTACCTACATGTCTCTACAACCTCCTCTTGACATTCTTAACTCGGATCCAAAACCTCAACTCACCTGGTCCAAGAGGAACAGTGTCGAAGGAGAAAATTCCTTACAACAGAGACATGGGTTTAATTGTAATAACCGAGCCTATGGGATCAAAACTCATGGAAGGATATCCACATATGAAGGAGATTATATAGAAGGTAAAATGGCTTCAGTTCATAAAAAAATTCAATGGATTCCAAAAAGACGTCCCCAAATCCTTTGCAAGGACCTTCGACAAGGCGAAGGTAAAAATCAGGGACATAAATTTTAAGTGACAGAGTCCTTCATACTGAAGCCACAAAACTTCCCAAAACTAGTGAAATATGGTTCAGGAATAGGGAAACTTGTGGAAAAGAATGGAATATTTTTCTGAAAAATACTGGTATGGACACTACTATTTTTATGAAAGGAATTCCCAGTATGGAACTTAAAATAAAATGGAGGAACATGCTGTTAATTATTCAAAAATTTGTTACTTGTGAAGGTATATTTGGTTGCATTCTTGTCTACCATGCCAGATTGTTAATGAATTTCCTAGAGGATGGAGAAATAAACCTCCCATACTTCCTATTGAACATATTAAAGAAAATGTCAGGAACTGTGCAGAAAAGAATTAAATCCATACAAAATACCATTTATCATCATGGACTGATAAAGATACTCATTGAATTTCATTTAAAAAGTATAGGAGACTTCTGGGAAAGTTTCCTCATGAAAAATCGTTTTTAAGGAGAAGCACAAGAATAGCCTAGGATGATAAGAACAAAATAAGTCGGAGAAGAAAGGTTGATACCTACATTCAAGAAAAATCCTCACCTCAAACACATCAAGAAGAAGAAGAAATCACCATTTCAAAACTACTGAATAATAAGAAACAGAGTGGTCACAAAAAGAGAGGTAACGTAAAGGAAAAGGGAAAAGTTATAAACTCATAAATCTTAAGCCCTCCATAGCCAAGGAGAAGTTCCAAACTTCGTAAAAATTTGAATAAGACATCTCCACAGGAATTAGAGTTCATTGATTTAGATTCAGAGCACTGAGTACGGTTGCCTATTACTACCTCTACTATATGTAGTCCAAATATAAGGACTCTAGAAATCGACCCAGTACATCAAGAAATCTATGACTACAATGAGTCCTTAGAAAATAGACATACCAATGAGAAGTCAAGTATTGAAGAGAAGCCTACCTGTCCACAAGAACTCTAGTAAATTCTTTGAAGAAATAAATCTATGAACTAGATATGTTGAACAGGCACATCAAATAAGAAAATGAATATCTGAAGGAACAAAACCATTTAGAAAATTTCATCAATGACAAGACTCTTTTACACTTAAGGCTATGGTATAAGATGAATAGAAAGCTGAAGAAAAGAAATAGCCACCTAATCAGAGAACTCATCATTTTGAAGTATAAACTCCTCATGAAAAAAACCAAGAATGGGAATCACTTGGAAGAAAGGAAAGAAGATAAAATTGGATGTACTGGTAGAGATATCAGAACAGATGCAGTGAAAGGTGAAGGCTAAAAATTTTGGAAATTGCATGAGGACATGAAATGGTCTCTTAGTTGGGGTATGTTGAAGCACAAGACTGCTCCTATTTTGACATCATTTTCCACCATCTTTTCTTCCTTTACGCAAAATCCATAAATCTAATTAGTGATAATTGAAACATTTTCTATCTGAGAAGGCATTTAGATGATCTATGTCTTATATTGTAAAATTTCTTATTATTTAGACATCTGCAACCACTATTATTATTTGATAGGTTTTGAGAAGAAAATGAAGAAGTGAGTCATATGGGTAGCTTTGAAATGGTCCATATATGGATCGTTTCCTACTTACCTGTTCAAATTTGGGAAGGATTATGACTACACTCATGGTCAAAGATTAGTCAAGGGACGAGATCAGCAGAGGAATATTCTCAATTTTCTCTTACATAGCAAATCAAGGAAGATCCATGAAGACTTTACTTCTGATTAGACTTATAGTATTAGCTTTATTTTACTTTCCATAAGTGAAATTATCTCATAGAGTGAATTTGAAACTTTGTATAGATACTGGTCTATCAAAATAGGGAATAAGATTAATTTTGGTGATAATACTATGATACATTTTTAAATTTTTTTTTTATAATGAAGAAGACCAGTTCTAGACCATTGATGCGTAGATAGCGTAATTAGATTTACTCTCATTCTGTTCTAGAGGGCCCCTACACAGAAAAGAGGTTTTTACATTCATTTTGTATTTTAAATTCTTTTCATTTCATAGTTTAATTTTATGCCGTTTATTTTTTAATGATTTTTTATTTAATATTTTATATTTATGCACATTTGACTCATATATCGTATGCTTTACTGAATTGTTTCACTATCATAATTCTGTCAACACTCAATTGAAATTGTTCTTCCATTCGATTACCCAGTAGTCATAGGATCTGGATTAGACATCTCGTTCTGTGCAATAGATACTCTGCTTGCCTTAATGTAGTTTGAATTCAATTACATAGTCAATTCAGTTTCATAGTAATACATTTGATGCTTTTGTTTCCATGGAATGTAGAACAGAGTTAGACTAGGATTATATTTTTATGAATCATTCTTAGATAGATTTAAAACTAGATCGGATGGTCTATTTTTCATAGAATTAATTTTTTTAATGGATAGGTAGAATATGGTTTTATTTTTGTTTTGTTGATACATAGAACATAATTTATAGATCAACAGAATTCAATAGAATTTAGAATGATTCTTTGTTTAAATGCAGAATATGTTCAATTAGATGTTTTCATAGATGTTTTTCCAACATAAAATAGTCTAACAAAGCACATATTTAATCACACAAAGTTGATTTATTTTTATTCAAAATAGATTAGTTAAGGAACATTTCCTTTTCTTCCTTCTTTTAGATTTTATATTTCATTCATTTTATTAAGAGTAATTTGCAAATCGACTTCTTTTCTTAGAGTAAAAATAACATTTCCTTTTCTTCCTTCTTAAAGATTATTTTTTAATCATTAAATTTATTTTAGATTCATTTATTTCTTAGCATTCAAGATTTCATTTAAAGCTTAAGATTTCATTCCTTAGATCAATTTTTAGTCTTTAACATTAGACATAAAATGAAAACCCCAAAATAATTTATAAAACTACACAACGAAGTAAGAAAGAAGGGCATCTAGCTTATATAGTGCACCACACTTCATAAGTAGTAATTATTAAAATTTATCATTAATAATTACTAATTGCTAATTATATATATTATAAATAGTGTAGTTATTAATTTATAATAATAATATTTCTATTAATTACAAATATTTATATTTATATTATATTTATATTTCTGTGATTAATACCAATCTCACATTATTGAATTTATAAAATTATTCTTTTGGGTTTATGCTCTTAAGGTCTATAATCGTAGTGTTTATAATACTAATATGAAGGTTTTTGATCTCTTGGATTTATAATATTAATCCCAGGGTTAATAATCCCTTGAGTTTATAACATAAATCTTACGATTTAATATTTTTCCCTTAGGTTTAGTTTCCCTTGGGTCTATAATATTAATCCCTTGGGTTTATTTCCATGGGGTTTATAATATTGGGTTTATAATATCTCATTTACAATAAGGGCTGGAAATGTTCATTTTTTAATATTGGGGTTTACAATATTGAGTTTTACAATTTTAGGATTTATAATATTAATATTAATATTCATATAAATATTAATAGCTTAGGTTTAGTAATCCTAAGGGTTTATAATATTTATCCCTTGGGTTTATAATATTTATAATCTCTTAGGTTTACAATACTAACCCATTTGGTATATTATTCCCAATGGGTTATAAATTTAATCAATTTTTCTTATATCATTAATATATTGGGTTTATTATTATAGTTTATAATATTAATCTTATAGTTTATAAATTTAAGGTTTATAATTTTAATCTTAGGACTTATAATACTAGGTTTGATGATCTTAGGATTTATAATATTCAATTTAATATTGTGATCTATCACATTGTTCTTATTAATAATGTAACAATTCAATCCTAGGGTTTAGTTTTCTTCATTTAGTTTATTTTCCCTTGGGTTTATAATGTTACTCTTTGGGTTTATTTTTATTAATCTTAAGGTTTAATAATTTTCCATTAGGTTTATTTTCACTTGGGTTTATAAAATTAATTTATAGGATTTATTTTCCTTAATGTTTATTAATCATTTTGGTTTATTATTATTAATCATAGGGCTTGATCTTTCCCCCTTATGTTTATTTTCCCTTGAGTTTATTTCCCCTTGTGTTTATAATACTAGTCCTTTTGATTTGTGATATCAAACTTTTAATTTTAGGTTGATAATATTGCATTTAGTATTGAGATATGAAATGTTGGCTTTTTAAGATTGGGGTATGTACTATTATGTTTAATATTAGAGTTTATAATATTAATCATATCGCTTAAAATATTTATCGTAAAGTTTATAATTTTACTCTTATAATAATTGATATAATATTGGAGTTTAATATTTCTATGATGGAATGGTTCATAAATCTATCATTATGCATAAAAGACATTGATAGTTGCATTAATATGTTAACTAGTAATTGCACCACATGTTGCAAAAAAAATGATGTAAGGAAATAGGATAGGAAAGAGTAGCCTAGAAGAAATAACATGTTGCAGAGAAGGAGCCATCATGGAGGAATGAAAAGAAAATTTTACTTCCATGGAAGCAGGTATTGAAGGTTTCAAAGAAATTGATGATAAGAGTTATCAACTAGAAAATTTTATTATAGATATTGAAATAGGAAATTGCGGGTGAAAATATATATGTAAACCAACATAACTTGTTTGCATATATACAAATTTTTTTAAAGACATTGAAATAGTAAATTGGGAGTGAAAATCCTTTGGTGATTAATAATCCTCCGAAAAAAACATGAAATGGCCATGTAACTCACATAAGATTTAAATACATTCAAGTAAAATATATCTAGCATAGATGTAAATAAAGAGAATTTTTATTAAAAAAAATAGATTTTAATCCAAGTTCATCTACATATCCTAGACCCAATTGCATGCTTATCAGAAATTGTATATGGAGAACAATAGTCTTGGTATATAGGAAATGGAATGTCATTTTAATATGGAGACATTTTTGGAAGGAGATATTGTTCTTTATGTTATGGTTTATTTTCTTAACTCCAAAATTGGTTTAGTCTTTCTCTATATACATAAGAAAAGAGAATACAAAGTAAAATCACAAATTTAAGTTATAGTTTTATATTTTATAATTACAAATCTAGTTTCTTATAAAAATATTTTACACATATTTTTATTCAAATAAATTATATTGTGAATATTTTTTCACCTATTATTTTATTACAAAAATATTGTACTCGCTACTAAGTAAAACAACTTTATTAATAAAGAATTGAATGCCAAATTTAAATATTACTCAAGTGAGAACTACTATAATATATAATACTGATTTGTTGATGTATAAATTAATTGTTTTATATGTCGTTCAATTTCCATTACCTATTATATTCAAACCTCATGGGGAGGTATTTAACATGAGAGCAAACTTTAGATAAATAAGCATTCACATTGTCAAGTTGGCCAAACAAAAATTTTATAATCCTAAAATTCTCTTACTTAATACTCTTTTTAAATATATAATTGAGTTCCACTTATTAAAAAAAAAGAAATATTAAAAACCTCTTAGAGTTATAAAAGGTAATTAACATGAAAAATAAAAAATTTCCTCATGACAACATACAAATGTTAACCTTAATTGAATCATTAAAAAAATAAAAAGGGACAATAGCTTTACTGGTTATATCATTAAAAAAGACCACTTTGACAATGAAATTTTCATATTAATTTTTAAAAATTTTATTTTATAATTAGATATAATTATAATTGTATATTTTTAAGATATATATTTGATGATAATAATATTTTTTTTTAGGAAAATAAGACTAAGTTGGAACTAAATGGATTTGGTGAATTGCATAGAGATTTAACACATTAGGGCACATTAAGTGAAAGGGTGCTAGTGTTCCTTACCTCCAAATGTAGTATTGTGTGATACATCAATATAAGAAACCCTGTACCTACTTGGATTTTTTTTTTCAAAATTTTAGTCATATATATATATATATATATATATATATATATATATATATAAAGTCAAGCTTATTTTAAAATGAAAAAAATGATAATCTACTATAAAAGAGAAATGTATTAAAGGAAAATAGAGAGCCTAAGATCAGGGTCACAAAATAGAGAGCGTGAAAGAGATGTGGATGTACCTAGAAATGAGTAATGTAGAGGGACTTGTCAATGAGAATATTGACCAGACAAATGAATTCACCATTTTAATATTTTAAAATTTTTCAATGTACATGTCAATTTCAAATTAAAATTAAAAATTAATATATTTTTCTTTTATGTGGCGACAACATATTACCTACAACAAGATCGCACCACATGTAGGAAAACAAGGACATTAATAGGAAGTTGCAAGAAATTGCCTTTGATGATAATTTTCTAGATAATATAGAATCAACTAAAATTGAGGAAATGAGGCCACTAATTCATGAATTAATTTTTCAATATAAAGTAAATTGGGTGGTCGAAATTATTTTTCAAGGTATATCTATCATAGCACAACCATAATTCTTAAATATATTTTTAAAGCACAAATATCTAAGAAATATAGTTCAATTATTGGGCATTAGAAATTCCAAAAAGGTGAAGGTAAATGAGTTGGTATCAAGAAATATGACATCAACCCTCAGAAAAATTTCAAACTATCAATCTCAATATAGCATAAGTGCTATTAGGGCATTATTGATAGGTGTTGTTGGAAAGGGAACTACATCAAATCGGTTGATGTAAATGAAAACAAGAATGTACAAAACATTAAGTAAAATTTTATAGAGGCATTAAGAAATTATGACTCAATAATATGAGAATGATGAACTTGCATGGGCTAATATATGTAGGAAATCTTATCAAGATAGAAATTCGTATAATGTGAGGGACAATGTAAAAGAGTTTTGGTATTTGAATTTTCATATGTCACCAAATGAAATGAATATCATGAGACATTGTATATCTAGAGGGGTGTATTAAGAGAATTTACCCTTTCAATGATTGTTATTATTAAAGTAAATTTCTTACTAGATAATATGTATAAATTGTATATATACTTATAAAAAAATTAATCGTGTTGGAATCTTATGACCGTCAGGACAATATAAGCAGTTGATTCATAGAACTACCACATACTATCAATAGGCCAAAGGGTTTTCATATGAAGCGATATATGCATCTTCATCATGAAGATCAAATCTCAGCACTAAGGAATCCTCGTAATATAAAATGTCATCATATTAAATTTGATGTTCAAAAACCATCAATCACTTAATTATATTTCTCTTAATATCAACAATTGGATAAAAATCACCATATAGGTAACGCTTGGGGTAAATATGTATCTGTATCATAGTATAACTATATATACAATATCTTATACAAAATATATAAAAATATTTCATAAGCAATGCAGATACTACATGAACTACTCACAATCATTAATGATATACTCAAAGTTATTCAATAATACTAATCAAATATCTGAAGAAGCCATCATTACTCAGTCACCATATAGGTAACACGTGGGGGAAATGTGTTATAATTTTATATAAAATAGCTTATACAAAGGATATAAAAATATGTTATAAGCAATGCAATGGCTACATGAACTACTCACCATATAGGTAATGTTTGGGGGGGAAATGTTAGAACTATATATACAATATGTTATACAAAGGATATAAAAATATGTTATAAGCAATGCAAATACTACAGGAACTACTCAAAGTCCTTAATGATATACTCAAATTTTTTCCACAATACTAATAAAGTGTCTAAAGAAGCCACCATCACTTCCAAAATCACATATTTAAACATACAAGTTGTAAAAAATGAATTTGTTTCATAAATTTTAATATAATCATGTGCTCAAATCTAAGATACAATTCTTAAACTCTAAAGCCTCTTATTGATTGAAAACATGCTCAACTAATAAAATATAGTTGAAGAGAAATAATTTAAAAATTTCTTGGCACAATTGTTACATAATAATTTGATGCACAAATTGTATAGCAGTAAATTTCATCTTGCAACACGTCCAAATAAGAAAAATGAATTAAATATTATCAGTTGGTTTTCAATGCATTTATGTAATTAAAATAGAGATAGGAACTTTTGAAGACTACTCCATTGAAAATTAGAAGCATATTCATGTCTGGTTCTCCAAGCTAGTCATGAATAACTCTGTGGATCTCTTGGATTAATGATGTATTTATTTCACCATGATCTAACAATCTCGAGAAAAAAATAAGTAAGAAAAGTATGAAGGGAAACACTTAGAGACATGTTAAAAACATTATTGGTTGTAAATATCAATTTATTAGATTTTTATCAATGCTTGTAAACTATTATAAACATAAAAAATGAAAGGATTACTTAACAAATGATAAAATAACCTGTCATCAACATAAAACTGAAATGATTGGCACATATCGTTGAAGACATGGTTACAATTTTTCATGGATAGCCAATTTTTCATGGATTAGGTGTTATGTATCAGCAAGAAAGGATATTAAAATATGTTATAAGTAATGCAACTGCTACAAGAACTATTCATATTCCTTAATGATATACTCAAATTTATTTTGTGATACTAATCAAATCTCTAAAGAAGTCATCATCACTTCCAAAATCACATATTTAAACATACAAGTTGTAAAAATTGAATTTGTTTCATAAATTATAATAGAATCATGTGCTTAGATCTAAGATATAGTTCTTAAACATGGAACCCTCTTCTTTATTGAAAACATACTGAACTTATAAGATATAGCTAAAGAGAAAGAATTTAAAAACATCTTGGCACAACTTGAATAATAGTAAATGTTATATTATTTGATATATATATATATGCGGGTAAGAGAGTGTGCTGGGTTACACTTTTTGCCCTTTTTTGAGAAAAAAATTTCATTTTTTTGGTTCTTCAACGTTCTGAAAACTATAACAATTTTTCTGTGTAGAATTTCATTTTGTGATAAAAATAAAAGTTGTGAGAAATTTTGTTAGCTTTCTATTACTTATTTTTTGAAATTTTTTTATGCAGATTTGATATGTCAACTTAGCGTTTCTTTGAGTGTGTGTTTCTTAACAATCAAAGAATTCATAAGAAGTCATGTTATGTGGCAACGTTGTATTCATTGAAAATTTGTGTTTCTGAAAAAACAAAATGTGTTACAACAATCTAGACAGAGTCTACTTTGGTTTCGTCATATTTACAAAGCAAATGGATGCATATCATAATTACTAGAATTTTTTGAACTGGTCCAATACGAAAAACTACGTATTTTTGATATGTTTCGCGTGGCAACAAATTTCTTAACATATAAGTTATAAACTAAAAATCTAAAAGCTACCCATTAGAGTCAACGGACCAATGTAATGCCCCATAATTTTTTCAATTTTTTTACAATGTATTTTGGGAGACACAAAATTTTGATTTCACTGAATCACGATGACTCTTAGAAATTGTTTGCACTCATTTTATTAGAAAAATAATTAAAATTAATAAACGTTTACGAAATTCCATAAAAGTTATATTTCCTGAAAGTAGATTCAATTCTGAAAATGCTTGTCTTGGTTCCGACAGTTAATTAACAATCTTTCATGGAGTTTAATCAGTCCAAAGTTGCAGAACCGTATTCAGAGCCTAGTTTTTGCGTAATTGGTGACGCGTTAGTTCGGCCGAACTTTTAATCTAAGTTCGACCGAACTATGTTTTCTGCCGAAGGCTCATTAAATCTAACGTCTTAATAGTTCGGCTGAACTTTTAATCAAAATTTCGGCCGAACTATACTATAACTCTCCGTCGGCCAGAAAGTTGTGCGG
The DNA here is from genome assembly GCA_034641835.2 of Pinus albicaulis. NCBI lineage: Eukaryota > Viridiplantae > Streptophyta > Pinopsida > Pinales > Pinaceae > Pinus > Pinus albicaulis. Next base: position 376,983,006 of record CM076577.1, read on the forward strand.
AGCCCCTACTAAAACATTCACGAAAATATAAATTGTCGCGAAACGATTCATTTTTTTTCGCATTTCGCATAAATAGTATGGTGCATATACTACTAGTATTTTAATATTGTATTTATGAGAAGAAATTGACATACTAATTGTGAGTGCAACTCAATTTAGTCGCACTACAAGTACAACCATGGTTTCTACCCTTTCGAGTCTAATACCCAAAGTAAGATTGTTAAAAAAAATTTCTGTTTCACCCACAATTTTCTGTTACCTATAAATTCTTTTACTCTCTATGCCACCTTAATTTTTTTTGGAAGAATTTTTTTTTTTACAAGTGGTTTGAGTTGATCAGGTATTACATTATGTTTGATCTGTGGTTTGAGAAACTATGACCTAGGAGAATTTAAGCCTTCAAAATCACTAGAGGATCACACCCTTAACATGACTACATTTTTTCCCATAATATTTCGAAAAGGTGATAATCACATCACAGTGATCCAAGTGGATATTGGTTTCCACCAACCTATTCCACCTAGACCTCCATCCGGTTTCATTAGTTTCCTTGTTTATAGCATCATTTACAATTTTTAGTTGTTTTTTGGGTCCTAAACTTCCAGATCAGTTTTGACCCCCTAAATAATGTTTTTTTGAGGTTTGCAACATGGCCATAGATATAGTCCTATGCAAAATCCTGTAGTACTCATAGAGATGTTTTCAAACAGGTATTGTATGCACCAAACAAAGATAATATGATGAAGTTATGAACCCAGGAATTATGTTGCTGAACTAACCCCAATGGGGCCCAGAAACTCTTCTCGTTCAATCTCTTGGGGTTAGGATTTTTTTTCTTTAGGGTTTTACCTTATTTTTCAATAAAAAGGGCCCATGAGCCTCATTGTAACATAGTTCAGAGGCATGTAACCACTAGATATCTTGTCAGAGATAAGCTACCATAAAGCAAGCTTGTTTATTTCCATTCTATATGTAAGCATATTACAATTCTTTGATATGAATGAAATTTTATTTTATTTCTGCTACGCTTCTGTGTATACCCATCATCATCTATTCCATGCCCCGTGGGTTTGAGAATTTATCTTTTCAAATAGTATGGTTTATATAATTTATCTTTTTGTGACATAATTTCTATTTTTAAATATATAGAAAATTGGTTATTAATTTATTAACATTTCAATTAATTTTTTCATATTTCAATTGATGATATTACATTATAGAGTTAATAGGTTATGAATTATTAATCTTTCGAATTATTATTTTCAAAATTAAATTCATGCCATCACATTCTAGAGTTAACAAAATAAAATTAGAGAGTATTATAATATGTAATGCTTTAATCCTAAATTTATTATACTTTTAAATTAATGCATTTTTGAGAATTATAAATTATTATTTTTACTTTAATGCTACATTTTAATGTGCCACGTGTCAATATCATGTTTAATATCAAAGGAATTACACATGTATCTCATAGTGCACATTATACCATTAAAATATATAGAAAATAATGATCGCAATATTATCTAATGCATTAGTATTTTGAGAATTATAAATTATTATTTTTAATTTAATGCTACTTTTGAATGTGCCACGTGTCAATATCATGTTTATATGGAAGGAATTACACATGTATCTCATAGTGCACATTATACCATTAAAATATATAGAAAATAATGATCATAATATTATCTAATACATTAGTTTAATTGTGATTGAATTAATTGATTGTGTAATACCCCTAATTTACAACTTTTATGTTTATGTAAATAAGACCAAGGTCTAGGTTGACCTATGGAACAATTATGTCTTTGCAGAAATATTTTATATAATAATTATTTATGAAAGTTATGGAAATTTTGTAAATACATACTAACTGAGATCACGAAATTCTTATCCACGAGGATAAGGTATAATTTCAAACATTTCCAAAATTCTCCAAAAAAATCCTTTGGAGGAAAATAAAAATATTAAATTAGATGGGAGAAAAATATCTAAGTAAAATCCCTAGTAAAGAGGAAAGTTAGTGGGAAGAGGTAAGAAAATTTGCGTAGAGGAAAATCTAGTTTTAAAGTAAAGTTTTGTGGAAAAAACAAAAGTAAAGCATAGGCTATGGGAAACAATCACCCATAATAACTAGAAATCATTAGGGAAACTTATTGGGGAAAGTGGGCTTAAAATTGCCATCACTAGTGTGATTAGATGTTTTCAACATGGGGGAATATTGATCTCTGCTCAGGGGAGAGCTATAAGGAGGAGCTCGTGGTTCGGAGGAAAATTCATCTTTACAAATTGGTATGCCATGTGTTGAGATTTAATAATTAACTTCTTATGTTTTTAGTAAAGGCTAGATCAGAATTTTGTCTAAGTTAATAGAAAAAAATTTACCTTGTAAATATGGATTAATATTATGTTAATAGTCTATGCCTAGTTAATGGTACATATAATTTCACTACTGAAAGCTAAAGTCCTGGTATAGACTAGTGGTAAGTTCTTGGTTTATAATTTCTACAGTAGTAGATATGTGTATTGTATAGTGTCATATATGTGTATTTTACAATGTCATATATGTGTATTGTACAGTGCCAGTACTATAACAAATACATTGCCAATTATGTGTTCTATATAAAAACTAAGGTATTGTAAGTGGATGCTATTATAGTAGGTATAATTATAAACCCAAAGGGTCATGGACATGTAGTAGTACTTTTTACTTATTTATATATTTTTTGAGGTAAAGTGAATAAGACAGAATGCATCTAATGATAGAAGGAGAGACAAAAACAGGAATTATGCATACATTCATTATAAACTACCAATACATGAAACAATTGCGACTAAACTAACCAAATAAATCATTATGAAAAACAAGGTAATTATGGAGATATACATATAACATATGAATGGATTCAAAACTGAGGAATTGATTATAACATGTGAATGTCAGATGCAATTATATTTATACATCCATCATGAATAGGATCAAAAGAAAACAAAGCAATCAGAATTATAGCTGTCAAATATATAAATTGTCTAAGTACAATAATAATTGAACATCCTTGAGGGATCTCACTGGCATAGGTATATGACTAAGTGAAAAATAGGAAACAATATTTTCATGTAGAACAACGAAAAAACTCAAAGAGAATAATTGAAAAATGATAAGAAATGTGAGAGTTAGGTAAAATAAAACAGACTAATTAGTAAAAAACCATTGTTTTCCACAAGACATGAAGATGTCTTACCTTAGTATGCTAGCACGTCCTTGATTTCGTCACTTGTGCATACAAATCATGAAATTTTGTAAGCAAGGTGGTATTTCAGCATGTACACAGCAAATTAATAAATTAGGAAATCAACAGTAACCTAAGGTATTGAATATAACGTGAATGTGATAGGATGTCATCTCCTTGACAAAATTCAGGATGTGAGCCAAAGTGTAAACCTGGGTGGCAACAACCCATATTAAAACTCAAATTATAAAACGAAAAGTAATACACAAGGTAAAAATTATAATACAAAATTAAATACACAACAATTATTGAAAAGGGAAATAAACTGAGAGTTAAAGGGGTTGTGCCAAACCTCAATGAGAAAACAAGCTACGTTAGGAGACTGCACGAATTCCTTAAGGGGCAGAACCCCGACAAAGGTTATGCATTGATTCTGAGCAATGGGGAGAGAAAGAATAACCTAGAAATTCGTATGCAATTCACATGCATAGTACAAGGAGGAAAAAGCCCATTCGGCTATATAACTCTATGAATAAGTATAAAATAAATACCTAGAAGTAAATGAAACTATGGGTGAGGCCTTTAACCAAAATGGTGTGAATAATACAGAAGTGAAATATATTTCTAATGAATTATAACCGGATACACTAAAAAGTATGAGTAAGAGATAAATATATATAACTCAGAAAATTATATGAGTAAGAGAAGAAACTTTGTTACTGTTGTATAGAGTGCGTGATTGCAAAATGAAAACCAAAAAATCAAATTGAAAATAGAGGATAATCCTCACGCTATCATGTGAATACCATTTAAAATAATTAGCACCCACAGAATGAGCTACCCTACACTCTCGGCAGTATGTTATCATAACAGGGAATCGAAATTTACCATGAATGGGTGGGACGGATATAATGCAACATAAATTTACATGTCAAAAGTAATATGAAATAGAATCAAAGGAATTCTAAATATATTCATTAAATACACAAAATTCATATGATTAAAGCAGAGAAATCTCAATTATTACCATGAAGAGTTATCATTCAAATTATGCCACTGACAACATCCAAAACTATTATAAATAGAGAATCGCAATTCCTAGATGACCATAAGAAATTGAACAAGCCAGTAATCAAATGTTTACACCCCATAAATAGAGAACTGAATAAACAGATAACTGAATGGGAAAGAGTGTGTTTACCCAACCTATGTTATGTTTGGTATAATGGTAGAAGTATAACGAAACACTTTAAAATTCCAAATGAAAATTACAACCAAAAACCCCAAATTTGCTCACCATTCGTAGCTAGGTTATGCATGAGACAATGTGTAAAACTGAAAGGGCTCAGAGGTTTTGAATACGTCGATCGGTAAAACCAGAGACCAATGATAAAAGGTGGACTCAAACTCAAACAGAGAATTCAAAAACTTGGATGCATAATGAAAAACCTAGAAAATTTTGGGTAGGGTAGGCACCCAAGAGCACCTGCTAAACCTATTTATATTAGACTCCTATACCAATAGGTGTCATTTTTTATGATTGTCTTGATTGAACTATGGAATATGTTCAAACCTTTTTCTTGAGCAAAGGTGTTCCATATTCTTGAAAAAACCAAAAAATCAAAAAATTTAAAAAATGTAAAGAGGGTATACCCTAAAAGAAAAATCAAAGGGTAAAAAGAATAAAATGGTCAAAAAAGTGAAAGAAATGAACCCCAAGCAAAAAATAGACCAAGGAAAGTGTGCAAATCCAAATGCCACTACTATTTCATCTTCTGTAATAAAGAAATTGTGTGCAGCTTGTCAAACCTTTGCCACAATTCATGAATAAGTCAAACTGTTTAAACTTGGCTTAGTCATATTTCAATTTCATGTTGTAGATTAGAGAATAAATATCTAGCCAAACAGTTTAATCTTGGCAGATAAGTAGATAGGTAGAGTTAATAAAAGGTGCTCAACAACTTAATTTGAGCCCTTGGATGTAATAAGGGTAGAATTAGATAGGTTTGCCTTGTAAAAAGAAAAAGGTTGAAAAGGGTTTGCAAGTCTAAATGCACCCTAATAAAGAAGAGAAAATGGTAGTGTTAAGTAGATAGGGTAGGTAGATGGTGCTGCAAAGTGTTATCTGATGAATGATGTTGCTACATGTTTTTGATCCTTTACTTTCATCACAAGTACTAAAGCAGGAAATATACTGGAAAATCACAGCAAGCAATGTCAAACTCATTAACTTCCCTCATCACTTTCCCTCAAAAGTTTTACTAATTTCCCCCAAAGTACTAAGGTATTTGGAGATCAAAGGGGCTCAAGGCATTTCCTTGACTTCTGGAGGGACCGGACCCTCGGCCTAATGATCAAACAGACCTAAGTACTTGAGATAATTCATCATCATAATCATCCATATTTAACTTTGTCCTAAGTAAAACCCCCTTTTACTTAGGAACATCATGCAAAATTCCATAAAAAACCCTCAAGATAACTTGCTATTCTAAGTTTAAGTGTTGAAGATAAAATATTGCAATTTACTTCAGAAGTTATCACTTTCCTAGATGTGCAAAGTGTTTTGAGTTCCCTTGTCCCTTTCCCATATTAATGTTTAACTTTATTTTACTAAATCCCTAGTGAAAAACCCTACCTTAAGTATATAATTCCTTTTTTTTATATATCCCCAAAACCCCTTTATTATAATGTTTTGACCAAAGTATTTACCTCCCTAATATTCATTAAAACCCGCTTCTACAAGCCCTTTGGTTAAAATATAGCGTTATACATTAATCCTGCCCTTATGGTAATTAAATAATGTTTATTTGTTACCATATAATAAAAAACATATATACAAAAACTTTAAACATGCGATATGTATGTTTAAACACAAAAATATGAATAAAACTTCGGAAAAGTCTTGTGCCACCGTGGTTTGTCCACCTGGAATTCCACTTAACCAAACCCCGCCGCAACCCCTTTCTTTTCATACGGGATTAATTAGTCATCAGGACTAATTAATAACCTTTTATCCGCCTATTAGATATCCCCCGGAGTGATTAAATAACGTTAAAAAGTGTTAAAATTCCGACGGGCCCACATCTGAAACCTCCGCTTATTCCCCCATCGCCTCAGCCGTCGGATCAACCCTCCGCAGATCAACGATCCACGTGAACCCCGCTACCCATCCTTTGTGAGAACGTTAACCAGCGGGGAACGGGTGGTTTTTGAATAGTCCACCGTCCACGTGGCGATCATTCTGTGGAATCGTTGCCCTCCCGATTTAAACTACCCTCGACCAAAAGCGGTCCGGGGTTACCACTTACCGCTTACCGCCCGACCTTGCATACGTCAGCCCGTACGTCGATGACGTCACACCTCGGAAAAATCAAAAACCCTTTTAACTTGTAAATAAAGCCATTTTTCGTGTTTTTCTGTTATTTTCGTTATTTGAAAACGACAGTGCTCCCCGCTGCGATTTTCGAATTTCCACTGTAATAGACCGATTTCCTCCAAAATTCCGCTGCGCCCGTGTTCAAGTACAGTTCCGCCATCACCTGTTACCTGTTAAAGAACCAGCCTCCTTCAAAAAACAGGTATTTATCCTTTTCCGCCCCGACTGCAAGTAAAACTCAGTTCTCTTTGTTTTTCGCTGAAATAGTGATTAAAAATCATCACTGAGTCTTCCCCAGAGTTTTTAAAAAACTGTATAATCGTTCCTTGAACCAGCGAATTGCGCCAATTTCCTTCATTTTAGAAATTCCGCCCGGCCTGTAAGGAAAACCAAAAAACCTCCATTTTGAATCCACAAGAACCAAAATGGAGGTCCCGACAGCTCTGAATATCACTCCATTGAATGCTCCTCACCGTGAATTGGAATATTTACCTTTGATAGATGAAGATTTCCAAATTAAAGACCTGCATTTCGATGAAAGTCCCCTATTGAGTTATTGTCGCTACAGAGACGAATACTCAAAGGGGCAAGATCTTATAGGTTTGTGGGAATCCAATCTCCCAAGGTATCTCATCCCCTCAGTCCTTATTTTCCCAGAAATCATCCATTACTGCCATTCAAACTATGATCCCACAAGGAGGGCTGTAATAGCTCCTGATCAAAGTGTTCTGTTCCCCATCACTCCCCAGGCTATCAATGCCATGTTACACTTTGAGCCAGACCAAGAATTAGCACCATTGTCCATGGAAGGATTGATTGAGAAAACCAGGCAATTAACCCCAGAAAAGCTAAAATTCATGTGTCAGACTTTCATGTTACCTAAGCATCAGCCAAAAGGGTCTCCTCCCTATGGTTTTTACTATTTCAATACATTGGGAAGGCTCATTGTAAATATAATATCTTTTGTCTTGGGATTCAACACCAGTGAATATGTGGATGAGATAACCTTGGCTTTGCTATCCATTTTTACTCCTGGGCAACCTCCTGAGATTAAATATGACTTTGCTTCCTTCATAGCCAACAAGATCCATGATCAATTCCTAAGGCTAGATACTGAAAAAGTTTTTAAGTACTCCTCAGTCATCTATCATCTCATTATCTACTACCAGTCAGAAAGGTTCCCTTTCCCTGTTCAAAATCTTGATGCCAAGGGAAACCCCAGGTCAGTCATATTTTGGTCCCCCATAATTCATTTTTCCTCTGATTCTCCCTATTCCTACACTGAATTCATTGACCAGTTTGTATATCCTGCAATAACTTTGTTAACAGGAATTCCTCCCCCAAGACTCAGTAATGAAATTAGAAAGACCTTGCAACTGTCAAAGAGCTATAAAGTTGGGGATTGGTATTTGTATCAAAACCATACAGTCATCAGAATTTATGGATGTGAATTACGTCCATTCAAGTTACCCAGATATGTGCCCATGAGGATTTTTGCCTTGGAATACTTCAGGCAGATGAACAATTCAGATGTGATTCATTTTTGTAATGTAAAGAAGAAAGCTCAGTTAAGGATCAAAAGCCAATTAGGTCCTTTCATCTGCAACTCTAGGGAGGCTGAGAGAGAGGCAGAAAATATATTGCAAATAAAGTTTCAAACATCTTTCCGTTGGGTTCCTTATGACCCAGTTGGTTTTATTTGTGAAAAGAGATTAAAGAATAAATCATCCCCTTATATACACCACAAGATTCCTGATCTAGAACAGTATGCCAATCAAGATGAATGGATTGAAGGAACACTTGTTGAGGAAGAAAGTGAAGCTGACAAAATGAATAAAATTATGAAAGATGTTGAGAAGAACTTTGACCTAGAAACGTGTGGTCAAATGCAGGTACCCTACATTGGCACTTCTTCAGCAACAACTCTACAGCACACATTACAGGAAAGAAGTCCATCAGTTGCAGCAGAATCAAAGGGCAAAGGAAAAGAACCTGTAATCCAGGTTATTGAAACTTTGGTCATGGCAGAGAAACCACAAACTTCCAAAGCACTTGAACAATCACAGGTTTCTCCCACTCAGGTACATCATCCACAGATTCCAGAGTTACAGACTCCATCAAATGTGGAAACAGGAAAGAAAAGGCTAGTTTCAGACACCACTCCTCCAAAAGAAACCTCACAGGTACATCAGGTCAAGAAACAGAAACCAAATCCACCTCCAGATGTGGAAATTATAGATGAAGTATTTGATGATGGAAGGGAAGATAGTCAGCAAACTGGCACATCAAGTGAAACAAACATAAGCCAGAAAGGGAAAGCTTTACAAAAGCAATTGAGTACTGAAGTATCCTCTTTCAGACCACCAAAGACAGACACAGGGGATATTAAAAGAACCTTCATTAACATTAAAGCAAAGAATGATCCATTGAAAATGAAGGTATATGATCAGTATATGAAGATGGCTCCCCATAATCAAGAAAGGCTAATGTCAGCATTCGACCTTTCACAAGGTAAAATGCTGATGAGCCACTTCAAAGCAAAGGTGCCAAAGCCCACTTCAGCAGCTGACTACATCAGGACAAATTTTGAAATTTTGGCGAAAGATATCCATCCACTGGACCAGATAGAGCTACACAGACAAACTGGGGAAATGGTCTATTCTACTCTTACCAATAAGGCCATGGCAGATATAACGCTGCAGGATTCTTTGAATAACACAGCTGCACAATTGCACATTGAGAAGGCCTCTTCACAGGCTAAAGATAATAGAATAAAATCTTTAGAAGACATAATCATTGGCTTGGGTCATAACCCCAAAGACATTAAAAGTATTGAGGCATTAATAAAGAAGAAAGATGATGACATAGCTGCACTGAGGAAGCAGCTAAAATTGCCAGCCTCAAGGCACCCTCAGACCCAAGAAGTTCTAAAAGGGAATTCACAGGAAGAAATAATGGAGTTGCTCCTAAATATGACTGAGAGACTAAGTGAAACGGAGAAGGAATTGGAAAAAGCTTTGCAGGAACAGGAACAGGCAGACATCAACAACAGGTACTACAATAACAGGGCAGCCGATACAGCCATCTCAGGAGAACACTTCTGGGTTGAATTCTGATGAATTAATAAAGCATATGGAAAGTCTACAGCTAAGGGTCACAGAACTCCAAGAAACAAAATTGCAATTAGTAAAATTGGAGGAAAAATATGATACATCAAAAAAGACAGCTGCTGATAACACCAGGGAGATAAAAAGGTTGGAAAAATTGGTTCAGGCTCTGGAAAAAGATCTTTCATTGGAGAAGCCTTTAAACGAAATAAATGACATTCTTTGGGGTAACATCATTGATTTAATAAAGGGTATTTGGCCCTCTATTCAAGCTATTTTTGAACAAAATGAGTTGGTTAAAATAGCCCAAGAAGAAATAAACAGAACCAGACATGAATTAAGAGGCAGGCCTGAGCAGGCCAATCAACTCATTCAATTTTTGAACACCAGGACAAAACAACAACTTGCAGTGTTAGGGATTGATGATAGGACAGGCACAGTTTTGGAAATAAAGAGATTTTTCATCAAGAGAACTTTCATGCAGAATTTAGAGAGGAAGTGTACAGACATTTTGGTTGATATCAACATTTTCAGAGAGAAATTTCAAGCTTTGTTGGATAGTGGATTACCAAGTCCTATGCTCACAGAGGATCAAATAATGGACTTAGAAGCCTATATAAAGAGAATAAATACTCATGCTCAGAATACAGCTGCTTGTTCTCCTAGTTTACCACAATCAACATTACCAACAGGGAAAAATATCTATGATAGAGTAAGGAATTTATTTCATCTAGAACATGAAATAAGGTATCTGTTTCCTAATGAGCCTACCTTTTACAAACTCACCGAAGCAGATGAGACATTGAGGAAACTCAGAAGGACTATGATACCAGACGATTCATGGTGGAGAGAAATGTTGGAAATTCTATGAGAATTATCTTCAGCGTAAGAATCTTATCTTTTACCATTATGTGAAAGGTAAAAATGAGCACAGATGAAAGAGTATCAGTTGAACAGGTTAAAGAGTATCCGTAAAGACAAAGAGTGTCTAACAAGCTAAGAAATACTGCAAGGGACAGCACAGAGCCCTATTTAGCACTTACCTCCAGCACATCCACGAAGAAAGGAACAGCACATCGGCAGTTACCCATTATTCTATCCACGAGACCATTTGTCTCTTGTTTGTTTGTAAATTATGTTTTGAGTCAGCCTAAATTATTGGCTAAGATAGTGTAAGATTGTTTTAGATTATTTTGTGTATAAATAAACCCTCAAAGAGAGTGTTGAGGGTGGATTCTATTACTTTGCTGTAACATTGAGATTTTCGAAATAAAAGCTTTTGGAGAAATTTACTTGTGGCTTACTGGATGACGATTTAAAGCACTGGACTTGTTGCAGGATTCATGTGTTGGACTACAGTTCAATAAGTGTTTCTTCCCTTTGTCTGAAATTTTATATTAGTTTATAATACCATCTTATCCATTTCTGAATAATTTACATAAAGGATTGAAACAAAATTTACTTAATTGTACTCTGTTTTCAAATGTGGTTATTCTTAATGTTTTCTTCTAAATTAGTTATAAGCATGAATTCTTAAATGCTCCTGCTTTGCTAATTTAAACATTGTTGATTACTATAATAAAGAATTCTTCATTGTTCTTTGTTTGTATTCATTTCATTTCTTTCTTTTGAACATGGTGAAAGATTCTTAGCTGCCTTTCATCCATTCAAGATCATCCCATCCACTTTAAATTTTAAGGATTGTTCTTTGTCTAGCTATCTTGCCCTGTAATACCATCTTGTGTTTAGAATAGAAATCTAGTAAAGCCATCCTTTGACTCCATAGCCCAATGGACTGAAAGCTCTCAACCTTGCCCTTAGTTTGTGGATTCCACCATTTTCCCAAAACAAACTCTTGAATCTATAACTAGCCTAAAACTTTCCAAGAACAAAGATAAATTATAAAGAGAGAGCCCTCTCTGGATGCAGATTGGCTAGATTCTGCATCTAAAAGGTTGGTTTGTGGTTACCTCGGGTATACTTTCCTCTTACACAACTTTTAGGAAAACCTGAGTGATAACATAGTGGCGACCATACTGGGGACTGAATCATTTTATTGATACTATTGTTTGATTTATAAGCTATGGACAGAGTCTGAAGATCAGCCAGGTAGCCTTTGAAATTGCTTTTGCTCTGCAATTGCAAAAGTAAATAAAAGCTGCTTCAGTCTATCTCTGATTTAGCTTAAATACTGAACTTTACTTTCAAAATTTTTAATCAGATTCTCTAGTTTAACAGATCTTTGAGAAAATTTTAATCATACATCATTATTTCTTGAAGAATTTGTAGAAGTTGTATTTATTCTTTCAATTAAAATCAAAAATCCAAAAAACACATAGTCTAGGAAAACTGGCTTCAGAAAGGATTCGACATACCAGGTCAAACCCTGACCCTAATCCACCACCAATATTTGAAAATCCAAATCTGATTCCTAGGATTCTTAGAAGACAAGGAAGTCAAGAAAGTTCTGAAAGAGGAAGTCAGGAAAGTTCAAGAAGTTCTAGACCACTTTCTAGATCTGCATCTTGTCCTGTGAAAATTATATATATTGATGACATTCCTTTTGATGCACGATTTGAAACATCTTTGTTTGTGAATTTTTCTGAAACTGAATTATCTAGATTAGTTCCAGATCCATTGTTCTTTGAAGATTTGCAATACAGATTTGTTTCACATTATCTTGACAGAGAATTGCATAACTCCATTCAGTCTGATCAAACCTTTGAAGAAAGTTCAAACATTTCTGTGATTACTGAAGCATCTCCAAGTTCAGTCACCTTTACTCAAGCTTTTCAAACACCTGTTATCCCTTCTACTCCTCCATTTCCTCCTGCCAGACCATCAACTCCTGTTGCCCCACTATATCTTCCAATGGCCAATAGATACGCCCCTTTACAGCTACCAGCCAACCCTCCTGCTTTGCCCCAAGATTACCAGAGTAAGATCACACCTTTTGATGGATCAGGTACTTACACAGCACAACAACACACCAAAAGAATGACAGATTACTTTGAGTTCTATGAAATTGACACTGATAATGTCCGAATGAGAATTTTCATTCAGAGTCTCACTGGAGAAGTTAGGACGTGGTTTAGGGCCCTTGCTCCTGATAGTATTGCTGATTTACCAGCTTTATATAGGGCATTTTTGAACAGATGGGAGAAAAAGAAAGATCCTCTTCAGATCCTGTCAGAATTCGAAAAATTAAGAAGAAGACCTAATGAAACAGTACAAGATTACATCATTAGATTCAATGAAGCATATAACGCTGTTCCCCAGAACCTTAGACCCCCACCTGACTCTGTATTGGTTAAATTTCCAGACGGTTTTGATTCTGACATTGCTTATTCCCTCAGGGAAAGAGCTCCTCAAACACTAGAGGAAATGCAAAGCATAGTGGTAAGTGTAGAAGCAAATCTGATAGAAAAACGAGCCAGAGCAAGAGCAGAAAGAAGAATGCCTATGAATGAAGAACCTTCAGCTTTTGAAAAGAAGCTGGATGCAATCATTAAAGGTATGGAAAGATTAGGAGACAGAGTGGAAACCATTGAAAGAAAATCTTCTACTGACAACCAGAATGTTGCAAGAAACCCAAACTTTAGGAGGAATTTGAACCAAAATATTGGAAAGAATGTCCCTGATCAAAACATTAGGCCACCTTTCCAAGAAAACTTTGTTGAAGGTTCAACCTCTGAAGAACCTACAGAAGATGTAGAAATAAACAATGTAGATGATGACAAAGATGAACCAGAAGTCTTCCTATCCCAGGATGATCAAGAGAATCATATCCTTGAAACGTTCCAAACTCATTCGGGTGAGACTTTTGATTTCAAGGAAGGCTATGACACAGCAATCTACGAGGTTCATAAACAGTACAACTTGAGAAGTAGAAGGATTGATGTGCCAGAGAATAGTAAACAGAAAAATGCAAGACAAAATGTCAAAGGTAAACAAAACATTCCCCCTGTACAAAACATTCCCCAAGTACAAATTTTGTCTAGGATAACTCCCAGTTCTTCAAATCCAATAATTGAAGATGTCTCTGACAACCAACCAATCAATAAACAACAATCTACTACATTTCCTCCTATGGAAAATGCAGAAGAGACAGTAGAAGTTAGTTCAGATACCTCTTCAAAACAAAACTTCATTCATGAAAAAGAGAAAAACACTGAAGACCCGAAAAACAGAGAAAACCCAACTGTGCAAAACACTAAAACTCAAATGGAAAAACCTTTTAATCTAGAGGCTGAAATAGGCAAACTCAAGATAGCTGTTCCTTTATCAGAATTGGCTAAACATGATGTCTATAGGAGTCAGATTACCAAGTCCCTAAACATTAACATTACTGGATTGGATGATTCAGTAAACATTCTTGATGATCAACCCAAACTTCTTTTTGGCCCTGAGGTTAATGGCAAACCGGAAAGTGGAGGAACTCCTCCATTTTATGTAAGCCTGAATGTTCATGACAAGATACTCCATAATGCAATGCTTGATTCTGGAGCATCTCACAATTTGATGCCAAAAGCAGTAATGGAAAGATTGAATCTAGATATTACCAGACCGTACAAATATTTGTTTTCATTTGATTCTAGTCAGGTAAAATGTTTAGGTTTGATTAAAGATATGTGTGTTACTTTGGTACAATACCCTGCTAAGTCTGTTTTAATGGACATAGTAGTTGCTGATATTCCACCTAAATATGGTATGTTATTGTCTAGATCTTGGGGTGCTAAACTTGGAGGTTCTATTCAACTAGACATGTCATATGCAACTATTTCAGTATTTGGTCAGCCTAAAATGTTATATAGAGAAACCTTGATGAAGTACTTAGTGAGTAGCCATGAGAAGCCTGAAAACTTCCCTATTTACTCTGTACATTCTGATATGGATTCTTTTATTTTATACAATGCTGAGTTAGATCTCCCTACTGAAATAGAAGCTCCAGAATTGGAAATCATAAACAAAACCACTGTTAAAATTGAAGAAATCTCTGAAAACAAAGAAACACCAGATGATCAAGAAATACCTGAAGAAACTAAACAACTAGCTCCTGTAAAGAAACACGTTAAAACGATTGATGAAGATTATGAACATGAAATTCTATGGCATTTAGAGTTTGATGGCTCAGTAAACAAACTAGGGGCAGGAGCTGGGATTTGGTTACATAATGTTGAAAATAATCATGCAGAGGGTCATGCTTATAGGTTGAATTTCAAATGCACCAACAACATGGCAGAGTACGAAGCTCTTTTATTAGGGCTTAAACATGCCAAGAAGTTAGGAGCTATTAGGGTATCAATCATAGGAGATTCCGAACTAATTATTCAACAGATTATAGGAGAATGTTCAACAAAAGACATGAGACTGAAACAATACAGAGAGACAGTTGTGGAAATTCTCAACACATTTCTACAAGCTCAACTTGCCAAGATTCCCAGGAAACAAAATTTGCATGCTCACAGCCTCGCCATGTTTGCTAGTACATGCAAGTTACCTTTTGACTCTAATCATCAGTTTTCAGCTGAAATCAGACATAGGCCTGCAATACCAGACAATCTTTTGAATTGGCAAGTATTTGTGAATAACAATCAAATCAATAACTTTTTGACACTTCAAAATGAGTTTTCTAACTGTAATATAGATGAAGGCATAACTATTGATGAATTTGATCAAGAAAAAGAACAAAAAATAGAAATTTCAAGAGAAAATGCAATTCATATGCTGCACCCGACCACATTCACTGAAAAAGACATGCAAAATTTGAAACACATGGAATTTGATGAGATCATAGAAGATGAAACAGAAATCATCAATTTAAAAGATAATCAATTACCCAAAGGATTAACTCCGTTGGAAGATCTGTTTGACTCAAATGATATTCCATTTAGACCTAAGATGGAACCTGTGAAGGCTGATATGGAAGAGTGCAACTTAGGAACCCCAGAAAATCCCAAAATGGTCAAGTTGTCCAAATCTCTTCCAAAAGATCAAAAGGCCAAGTATGTTGAACTATTGAAAGAATTCCGGGACGTTTTTGCCTGGAGTTATGAAGACCTCAAATCTTATGATACTTCCATCATTCAACACACTATACCTTTGAAACCAGACCAGAAACCTTTTAAACAAAAGCTTAGAAGAATAAATCCTGTTTTATTACCCTCAATTGAAAAAGAAATCAAAAGGATGTTTGAAGTAGGGATTATAGCTCCTATCAGATTCTCAGAATGGGTTTCTAACCTGGTACCAACAAGAAAGAAGACAGGAGAAATTAGACTGTGTGTCGACTTAAGAAATTTGAATAAATTTTCTTTAAAAGACAACTATCCTCTGCCGAAAATGGACCACATTCTGCAAAGGGTAGTAGGATCTTCGAGAATATCGCTACTGGATGGATTTTCAGGGTACAACCAGATCCTGGTTCATCCTGATGATCAGGATAAAACAACATTTACAATACCATGGGGTACGTTTAAATATGTCAAAATGCCATTTGGGCTCAAGAATGCAGGAGCTACATTTCAAAGAGCAATGGATATTGCTTTTGCTAAAGAGATACATGATTTTCTGGTAATTTACCTAGATGATTTGACTGTGTTTTCTAAAACAGATCAAGAACATTTAGATCACTTAAGGCAAGTATTTATAAAGTGCAGAAAATATGGAATTTCTTTGAACCCTAAGAAGTCATTGTTTGGTTTGGAAGAAGGAAAGCTCTTAGGGCACATTATTTCTAAAGATGGCATTAGGATTGATCCAGAAAGAATTCAAGCAATTTTGCAAATACCCCACCCTAGAAACATAAAAGAATTGCAAGCATTCATAGGAAAAATTAATTTCTTGAGAAGATTTATTTCTAGTCTAGCAGAGTTACTTAGATTACTAACTAACATGTTGAGGAAAGATTCAAGCATTGACTGGACTATAGAAGCCAAACAATCATTCGAGGAAATTAAAATGGCTTTAACAAGGACACCAGTTTTGACCAGTCCTAAATTTGATAGAGACTTTATTATTTTTTCATTTGCTTCTGAACATACTGTTGCAGCTGTTTTACTTCAAAAAGATGACCAAGGGTGTGAGAAGCCAATAGCATTTTTTAGTAAAGCACTGAGGGATGCATCTCTAAAATACAATATTATGGAAAAACAGGCTTTTGCATTGGTAAAAGCAATCAAAGATTCCAGAGTTTACATATTATATTCTCATGTGATAGCTTATGTGCCTAATGCAGTAGTTAAAGATATTTTGACTCAAGATGGCATTGAAGGTAAACGAGGTAAGTGGATAGCTACCATTTTAGAATATGATATTGAGATTAAACCAACAAAACTTATAAAAGGTCAAGGATTGGCACAACTCATGACAGAAACCAATTGCCAAGCCTTAGACATCAATGAACTGGATGACAATCAGGAGATGGCGACTCCACAGATCAGTCAAGCTTTCTTAGATTCACCCTGGTACACTGATATAATTCATGTTTTATTAAACATGCAAGCTCCTCCAGGGCTGTCCAGAACCAAAAGAAGATTTTTAAAAATGACATCTTTGAAATATTGTATTTTAGATAGCACTTTATTTTGGAAAAATCATGAAGGAATCTTGTTGAATTGTCTCTTAAAAGATGAAGCTGATAAAGTACTTAATGAATTTCATGCAGGGGATTGTGGAGGACATCTCTACTGGAAATCTACTGCAGACAAGATCTTAAGGGCTGGCTTTTACTGGCCAACTTTATTCTCTGATGTTAAGAAATTTGTAACAACTTATCATAAATGTCAAATATTTGAGGGTAAAAGAAAGTTGTTACCTCTGCCTTTAAAACCAATTTCCACAGAAAGACCTTTTCAACAATGGGGGTTAGATTTTATTGGAGAAATTCATCCCCCTTCTTCAGGGCAACATAGATGGATTTTAACTGCCACAGACTACTTCACTAAATGGATTGAAGCCATCCCATGTAGACAGTCCAATGATTATGTGATTATAGGGTTTTTAGAAACCAACATACTTTCGAGATTTGGCTGTCCAGAAAAGATTATAACAGACAATGCTGCTGCATTTAAATCAAATAAAATGATTAGTTTCTGCCATAAATATCATATTACTTTAGGCCATTCAACAGCCTATTACCCCCAGGGTAATGGACTAGCAGAATCTTGTAATAAAAGCCTGATTAATATCATTAAGAAATTGTTGGAAGAAAACAAAAAGAATTGGCACAAGAAATTGACCAATGCATTGTGGGCAGACAGACTTACAACTAAGAAATCTATTGGGACTAGTCCATATGAGTTAGTTTATGGCATTGAAGCAAGATTCCCATCATCTTTAGGAATTCTTGTTATGAAATTACTTCAGGAGGCTCAAGTGGAGCCAAATGACATTCAAAGAAGAATTAATCAAACAATCCACTTGCAACAAACCAGGGAAGAGGTATACCAAAGATCACAAGTCTTGTAGGAAAAGCTAAAGAAAATGTTTGATAAAAGGACTAAAGCGGAAGATTTTCAACTAGGTGATAAAGTCCTAAGATGGGATTCTAGAAGAGAAGAAAAAGGGAAACATGGAAAGTTTGATTTCTTGTGGAAAGGGCCTTATATCATTCATGCCTTGCAGGGAAACAACACTTACTTTTTGAAGGAGTTGGACAATTCAGAAGTTGAAGAAGGACCAGTCAATGGTCGAATGCTCAAGCATTATTTTGATCCAATTTACTAGAATGTTTTAGTGTTTCTAACTTGTACATAATATATTGTTTTTTTGTTTGTTTTGTTTTTGTTAATGCAGTTTGGATTGGATGGTGACTTCTTGGAATTGAAGCTCGAAGTGAAGGCCCTAAGTTCCAAAAGTTTCACTATCATATGTAAAATAAAGCTACCAGAAGAAGGAAGATTTCATACTTTCAGTTTGAAGACATTTTTGAGGCATCTGACCTGCTGTTCTTGACTTTCCACAAGGAAAAGCCATCCCCAAGTGGAGCCAGTGTTAGCCTCCTATACCAATAGGTTTCATCTTTCATGATTGTCTTGATTGAACTATGGAATATGTTCAAACCTTCTTTCTTGAGCAAAGGTGTTCCATATTCTTGAAAAATCAAAAAAAAAAAAAATTTAAAAAATGTAAAGAGGGTATACCCTAAAAGAAAAATCAAAGGGTAAGAAAAATAAAGTGGTCAAAAAGAAGTGAAAAAATGAACCCCAAGCAAAAATAGACCAAGGAAAGTGTGCAAATCCAAATGCCACTACTATTTCATCTTCTATAATAAAGAAATTGTGTGCAGCTTGTCAAACCTTTGCCACAATTCATGAATAAGTCAAACTGTCTAAACTTGGCTTACTCATATTTCAATTTCATGTTGTAGATTAGAGAATAAATATCTAGCCAAACAGTTTAGTCTTGGCAGATAAGTAGATAGGTAGTGTTAATAAAAGGTGCTCAACAGCTTAATCTGAGCCCTTGGATGTAATAAGGGTAGAATTAGATAGGTTTGCCTTGTAAAAAAGAAAAGATTGATAAGGGTTTGCAAGTCTAAATGCACCCTAATAAAGAAGAGAAAATGGTAGTGTTAAGTAGATAGGGTAGGTAGATGGTGCTGCAAAGTGTTACCTGATGAATGATGCTGCTACATGTTTTTGATCTTTTACTTTCATCACAAGTAATAAAGCAGGAAATACAATGGAAAATCACAGCAAGCAAAGTCAAATTCATTAACCTCCCTTATCACTTTCCCCTCAAAA